>VXBO01014690.1:381126-425549 GCA_013400135.1 Rhinoptilus africanus
TTCCCCCTCCTCCTCATCCTCCTCCTCCCTCTCATCCTCCTCCTGACTGCTGCTTCTCCTTCTTTTTCTTCTCATCCTCCTCATCTTCCTCCTGGATGCTGCTTCTCCTCCTCCTCCTTTTTCTCTTCATCCTCTTCCTGACTGTTGCTTCTCCTTTTTCTTCTTGTCCTCCTCATCTTCCTCCTGGCTGCCGCTTCTCATCCTCCTCTTTCTTTTTCTCCTCATCCTCTTCCTGACTGTTGCTTCTCCTTTTTCTTCTTGTCCTCCTCATCTTCCTCCTGGCTGCTGTTTCTCCTCCTCATCCTTCTCCTTCTTCTCATCCTCCCCCTGGCTACTGCTTCTTCTCTTCATTCTCCTCCTTCTTTTTATTATCCTCCTCCTGGCTGCTGCTTCTCCTCTTCACCCTCCTCATCTTCCTCCTGGCTGCTCCAGAGGCACCGCTTTCTGCCCAGGTGCCTGCAAGCCCGGTCAGGTATAGGGCTGTGTGGTGCTCTACGTCTCCCCACCACCACCTCTTTATTTTTGATGTTGGCTGGGTGTCTGTGAGGATGAGTCGAGACTTGCTGGGAGCTCTGGGTGTCTGGGCCCGTTTTTGGTCCTGCCTGGAAAGAGAGCGGCTCGTGGGTACTCACTGCAAGGCAGGCATGGCCTTTCCTGACACCTTCCACTTGGCAGCTGCCTGTTGTTGCCCGTCTCTCACAGTCAGGTCAGGGCAGCTTTCCCCATTCTTCACGTGCACCTTTTTCTTTTATTCCCCTACCCTTGACTCAGTCTCCTCACGCAAATGCCAACCTGCCTTTTACAGTGCTCTCTCGCCCGTCCCCTTGTAGATGCAGACATGGAAATGTAACCCTGTATTTCCATCAAGGACATGCCTTAAACATAGTCTGGCTTGAGGACACCCTGTGTGTTCATGAGCTTCCCATCCCACCTCTGCACCTTGCAAAAACAAGACTCGCATTCCACTGAACTGCCTGGAAGTAAGGCTTCAACTTCTGACCAGATCATAGTCTTTTTGTTTTATCTTTATTCCTTCTTGCAGAGTTGCAGACTTAACCTTTTTTTTTTTCTCAGAGCCCACCTTTTGTTGAGATCTGTCCAGCTCTTTCAATAAAAGAGGAACACTTAAACAAACGAGGCAAACATCCAGCCGGCTTTTTGAGTATCTGATTTCCAACTGCAGTCTCTTGTGCTTTGATGAATCTTGGTGCAGAACCTCAGATGCGAAGTGCTGATGTGTTTTCCCAGTTTATCCCAGGTCTGGCTCTGCCACTTATTCACACCTGAGCAGTGTTGGGCAGTCTTGGGAAAGCATATCACAGGCGCCTGAGAAAAGCAATGGAATAAAGGAAAACTGGAGAGCGACACCTGTGTCTCTCCCGGCGACTGTAACTGAGGGAGGGATGGGAAGTGATAGGGCATCAATGGGGAGTGTGGAGGTTTGCTGGAACACTGGAAGGTGAATGGCTTTGGAGGTGGGTAGATGTTGTTACCAGGCTGCAAACAGAAGAGTAAGGGAGGTGACCTGTGTACCAGTGAAGTGGCGGGAGAGTTGAGCTTTGTGGATATCTTGGTAATTGCAAAGCTGAGTGAGGGGTTTTTATTCAGATCACTTGCTTTGCTTTTTTGAGCTCAGTTATTCAGCTGAGAAACTTTTTCGTTGTGTCTGGGTAAACAGATGTGGCAACAAAGATAAAAAAAGTTTATACAAGAATGAAAAACAAAACCAAAACTGTATTTACAAATCCATGTTAATGTCCTTTTCTCCCCCAGAGAGAAGGATATTCCCTTTGGACAGAAAGTAAGTCTGCTTTGTCCCATTGTCAGCCGCGTACTTTGTGTCCTCAGCCCACCTCTCTTAAGGACCAACAATTCCTGTCAGAGCATGTTAAGAAGTAATAACAGGACAGTGGGAGTAAGTGGGCTGGCTGTGAAGGTGACATGGAATTGAATGGAAGCGTAGGCAGGTGAAGGAAAATTACAAAAAAAAAAAGTCAGGACAACCCAGAGAGTTGGGAAGACAACTGTAGCGGTGGCTGCCTCAGGTGTGTCCTGGTGTGGCTGCTGTAGCTGGTGTGTCATTCCTGTGTCACCGTGCAACACAGAGTAGGATGTTACTGAGAAACAGGGCAGGGATGATCCAGTGAGCTTCAGGCTGTGGATAACATCTGTGAAGCGGAAGCAGAAAGCTGTTTCTTGCTCTGGTCTGTAAATGCAAGTGGAGAGTTCGTCTTTGAAGGAGTTGTAACGGTGGTGGGACTGAGTCCTGAACTCGAAAGTAACACTCATAAGGATAAGACTTGGGTATAGCATGCAGGTTGCAGAGGGGTTTCCTTCTGGGAAATGAGGGGCCAGGGACTTTCCCACAGTGGGCTGTGAATTCAGCTTTTTCTTGGAAGGGCTGTTGCAACTGCATTGTCAGGCAGTCCAGTTGTCACAGCAGTGACAGCAAAATCCAATCCAGAAAAGATGTGTTTGGACACAGCCATCTCTAAAACTCCCAGTCTTAGCACAAATCCCTGACAGACCCAGGGATGGAGTGAGTTACGTGATTTTTCTGGAAGTAGTGTCTCTCTCCTTCTGCCTTTTAATTTTTAAAATTTTTTATTTTTAAAACTCTTCTTGAAAATGTGGGTGTTCTGGTTTGAGTGTTGATCTTGGTCCCTGCTGTGGTGGAAGGTACCAGAGTAACCTTGTCTTCAGTTAATGAGGCCGTGAGGAAACCATTGCCTTCAGCGTGCATGGGTCTTGTGGCATGCTGCTCTTTGCTCTTCTTTTTCTCTTTTGTTCATGAAACTTTTTATTAGACACAAGAAAACTTTGTTTTCAATTGTGTCACAAGACTGGCTGTGTCCTTCAAGGCTTCACTGCTCAGTTTCAGGTAAAAGGTAAAAACGAGGCGCAAATGGGTAAACTGAGTCTCCCTACAGCACTGCAAGCAGATGTAAAACGCGGCTAAGAGGAAATCACAGCTGTGAGTCAGTATTTGCCATGGCTTCTGCAGGGATGACACAGGGTGTCCTTTTCCAGGGTGCAAATCCCTTCTGCTTTTGGGAAGTGTATTAGTTAATGAGCAAAGATGTCCCTTTCCATTGTCACAGCGATGTCTGGAAGCCAGCTTAATTCTTCATTGTGGTTTTCTGTTTCCAAGTCTAATGCTTCTACACAAACACGCATGTATGCATGCAGACATGACCTCTGGAAAAGAGATTTGTCTTGGGCTTTGGTAGCAGATGAATGGTGACTCACTGGTGAACCGAAAGGCCTTCTCTGTTTTGTTTCATCCATTGACCATAACCTCGAGGTGTAATTTGTCTGCCGCCTTCTGGCTGATACACCATCCTGGTTTCCCTTCTGGCAAGTGCAGGAGGCAAGCCTCCAGCATGCTTGGCTAGGGCTTAGACACATTGTCCTCTGCCCCCGGGAGGCAGGGTGGGGACAGCAGAGCTGTCCTGGAGGTGCCTTTGTGCCCCACAGCAGGGATGTTGATGGCCCATCTCATCTCCATGCAGGCAGCTCTTTGGAGGTCCCTAAAGATGAGCATGGCCAAAGGCAGGGAGAGGCTGCAGCTCCATGAAGAGTTCAGAGGTGCTTCCACAAGGTTGGTGGCTTAAAAAAACCCCCGCAAACCAAACAAAAAGTGGGGTGCGCTCTGAACCCAAGGAGGACCTTGGATTTCCGTAACTCTGTCCCATGTCAGTGAAGAAAGACAGGCTTCTCCAAAGCACCCGGTTCAGGCTCTTACATTAAGCCAGGCTCTGGAGCACTCTTATTCCCTGTGGTGGTCTTAGCTGAAGGTGGACTTTGTGAATGTCTCCAGAGTATCTGGCATGGAGAGCAGCTCAGTTGTGCCAAATGGGCGAGTGCTGAGTGCCAGCAGGAGAGGAGGAGAGTGAAGTTTTAGAATTTCTGGTTTTGTCCCTTACTCGTTTGTTAGTTGGAGAAGGCAAAGCAATGGAGAATAAAGAGCATTTGTCAGCTTGGCTATAAAGTGGGTAGCAGGTCCGGGAAGCGACTAGCTGTGATATGGTGGCCTCTGGGGCTCAGCACCCACCTGGGTAGGTGACATTGCTGAGAGCCAAGTTGGTTCTGATCGCACTGGGTGTCTAACCAGGGAGAAACAGGTGAGAAAGAGAGAGGTGGTGACAAGGAGGTGACTCCATCCACCAGCTAACACAGCCCACCTACAGCTTGTTGGAAAGTGATTGAAACATCAGGATCAAGTGTTTTGCAAGAATCTATTGATTTGTTAACGCTTTTGACGGGCAATTGTCAAGACTGCATGTTTCAATAAGGTCAGAGTTTTGTTTTAGCTCTGATTTATATTTGCTGATTCAACAAAATTAAACAGTTTCCCAGGAATCTATTGATCCTGTCATGATTTCCAGCAGTGGGTGATCCTGGCATTTCGTTTAAGTGAAGTCAATGTTTTGCTGTAATTTTATACAAAAGGCTTAAGTAGAAAATCTCACTCATCAAAAAGGAACATTTCAACAGAATATTTTACAATATTTTTTTAGTGGGAAACAAGGTCTAGAACAGGCTTTCTTTGCCCAATTTTGGTATGAAAACATGTTTTTGAAACTGTAGAATTGACTTTGGGAAGAGAATTCTGTTTTTAATCCAGCTCTCGCTGTAACAGCCCAGGGAGGGAAGGAGGTGGTAGCATCATCTGCTTTTTATAGGAAGGGTACACAGAGGTCCAGGTGTCTACCCTCAGCAGTAAGCTCAGGGTTTCTCAGGTTGCCAGGCAAGTCTGCAAAAGCCATTTAAATTTTATTGCTTCTCACTGCCCTTTCTGTCTCTCTGCCAGAGGTTACCAGCTGTGCTGCCAAAGGGAGTACCCACGATGCCATCAGCAAGCCTGTGCATTGGCTCCAAAGCGCCTTTGGAGCCGGAGGGAAGGCAGGCATGAGCCTAAGCACAGGGAGAAGCATCAGTTGCGTTTTGCTGGCTGGGTTGCAGAGCAGAGGGCCAGGGCAGACCTTGGGAGGCAGAGCACTCACGCGGTGACCCTCGCTCGGGCTCCAGTAGCACTTGCTTCTTATAGCCTTGGTCTTCCTGGCGGATGACCCCAAAAAGCAGCAACCATGAGAGCTATCTCTGAAATCCCAGTGTGGAAAGAGAGCAAAACTTGACTGTTAGGAGAGGAGAGTGGGATGCCACCTTTGGTGTTGGTAAATAGAATAAGAATTAGCTAGGGCACAGCTGCAGTTACACCAACAGCGGGTCCCCGAGATAGGCTAACCACTGGGTTTCATAGCTGTATGGCTCACTCTTAACTCTGGGGTACCCTCAGAAAAAGGATAGTAGTAGATGTTACTGTCCGCCTTTGCTTGTGGTGTTTTCTGAGCCTGGATCCTCTCTTGAAGTCTAGCGACCGCTGACTGTTTCTTGTAGGAAGAATTCAATGTTTTCATTTGTGTGCCTGCACTGTCTGGTGGGGCTTTTTTAGGAAGCCTCTGAACACTTCTGCTCCTTTCTTTTGTCCTTTATGTTCGTTACCTTTTACTACTGACTCCCCCCAGTTAGGTTTTATTTTCCAAGCAACAATGATTCAGACCTGACTGTTAAGGCAAAAAAGTAACGAATATCTGCTATATAAGTAAACACATTTTCAAGTTTCTCTGTGTTACAGCACTCATAAATATGTGTATGTTCAGGGCATGTATTGTACATCCACATACATATCAAACAGCAGATGAGAAAAATTGGTGTGTGTGATACTGAATGAAAATCCTGTGACAGAAAGAAAAACAAAGGTACTGAGGCAATCCAAACTGGGGCCTGGCAGGTTGCCACAGATGGCAATAAAGTTCCTGTCAATGGACTCCTACCATTGAAAGCACTTCATTAAAAACAAAAAACCAAAAAAGCAAAACCACAACGAAACAAAAATCCAAACAGGAGATAACGCAATGGAATATTTTTTCTAGGTTTCCTCACAAAAAATATGTTTTCCAGCAGCAAGGTTTTTGGCCTTGGAAGTGGAACCTTTTTGTAAGAAGCAATGCAAGGGGAATGCGTAGTATTTTAGGGTTTCGTTCTCCTTGCCTGGGTTTCCCTTCATGCTTTTCCTGCCAGAGCAAAGTTGTTTGCAGAGCTCCAGCAAAACAATCGTTCAGAAACAGTTATTAATAATAATCCCTTACACATGTAATGAAGGAGTTCCTGTGCCATCCTTATCCTGCTGGTGGAAAGATACAGGGTAAGGAAGAGAGGAATTTGCCTGTAGTATCAAAATTGAGAAGAATTGGAGCTACAGCCCCTTTTTGCTCCCTTTACAGCTCTAGGTTTCCTTCGTCATCTAGGATTCCTAGCAGTGGATGCTGCAGCTGAACTAAGATTTCTGTTAGAGCAAAAATACAGTGAGAGACCTTCCTGCTAAATTTGGTTAGGGCAGTAATGGTCCTTTCTTGCCTTGTGGGAGCAGCTTTTCATTGGAGAAAAGGAGAAAGCTGTATTTATCCAGCTGTGCATGGGGAGATGGTGTAATGAGTACAGTATTCAGATCCTGAAACTCCCGCCCCTGGTGCTGCTGCTTTCTGGTTCCTATTTTAAGAGGATCCGAGACATGTGCTTTCTCACACTGTGTGTTGTGCAGGTACGTGGAGGTTCCTGGCCCAGCCCAGCTGCTGCTCCAGCCCCAGGACACAGCTGTCACCTATGACAGCTGTCTGATAGGTTTCTGATATATTTTTTTTCTGGGCTGTCTGCATGACTTGCAACAGGCAGAGAGAGAATTTCCTGCCTGGGTCTTGGCGAAGGGAGTAAAGTCTCTCTGTACCACCTACTTTGCCTTTACGCCACAGAGCCGTTGGGTCTGTGTATGGATGATCCATCCCTCTCCGTTGAGTGAGGTCCTGGCAGCAGTGGAGCTGCCAGGGTGCATGTCTGTACCCCTGCCGTAATGTCAGGCATCGCTGGCTTGTCTTATTCTTGCCACGTATGCCAAATTTTGTCTTTCTGCCTCATGGGGCCAAGGCTGCCTGATCCCAGACCCCTGTGCTGGGCTCCTTATCACTCAGACTCAAGGTTTCCTCAGCAGTGTGCTCTTGTGATAGCCCGTGTCTGCTTCAAAAAGGCAACCATGTTCTCTAACACAGGGGATAGCAGTGGCAGGGATGGGGACATTAGAAAACAGCAGCAGTAGTCAGCAATCCGGTGATACAACTGTGGTGATTTCTTTAAACTCCCATGTTCACCTCTGTTACGGGCTTTCAAAGCTAAAAAAAAAACCTTCTAAAGACTTGGTCTGTGTTGTAAAACTGACTGGCAGACAGCCGCATTTAACTTGCATGCCCAATTACCCAGCTCATCAGCTTTCCTGTTTACTGGTTCACTTGGACAGGAGGGATATTTGCGCTTGCTCGTGCTACTCCTCCACTTGGGCTGGGGGACACTCTGAACAGAGTGACAGAGCTGGGCCTGGATTCCTGTGGTGGGTGAACTTTGCCTCCCTGCGCGTGATGAGCAAAGCCTGCAGGCACAAGCACATGATGAGCCCGGGCAGGTCACCAGCCAGCTTTTGCCTCTCCCTGGAGCACACAGCATCCCGATCTGTTTTTTTCAGGCATTACTGTGGTGTTCTTGCACAAATCCATCTTCAGGTAAAAACCCACAGTCTGACCCAGCTGTTATTAAAGCTTAATTTAATTTGACTGATCTTAGGTGAGCAATGTAGTCTGTGCAGAACTCATACCTCTAAGATAAGACATATATTTGTTGGTTGCTTCTTGTGACCTGACATGTTTTGTTCTTAAACTTCAAGTTTTGAGAAAAAGAGGAGCAAAACGTTATTTCATGTGTTGTTGGGACTTTGCAGTCAGGTGTACTTAAAGTTGAACTGAGCAAAACACACTGCTCCTTCTGAGCTGCTGAATTAAGATTGAAATTTTTTACTTGGTAGATCATCAAAAATGCTCTTCGCTGTCCTCAGAGCTGAGTCCTGTGACCAGTACTCCAGGGATAAAGAAGGGTGACTGCTATATGCTTGTATTTGAGTAGCTTTAGCACTACCTGAAGCAAGAACTTGCCCCTTGCTGTAGCAGGGTAGCAGGGCTGTTGGCATCACTCAAGTATGTGCTTTAAGTATATGCTTGCAGTTAAGTTAGTGTTTAATTACTGAGGCCCATGCCTGACATACTGTGTAAATTATAGAGGGTTTGGTTTCTTGGACACATTTAAACACTGGAGAACCATATTGTTTAGGTTTTAGGATTGCTTCCTTTGGCTTTGTTTGGTCAGGATGGAAAAGCTGACTTTAAAAAAAACCAAATTGATTTCTTGTTGGTTTTCAGTCTTTTTAAAATCTCTTTGCTTCATTAAAATCCAGTCGATTCATTTTAAAAAAAGTAATCACCCTGCTATGAAGAGTTGAAAAGAAATATCCTTATTGTCCCAACAATGTGTTTTCTTTTTTTTTTTTTGGTTAAAACTGTGCACTGAGCTGGACCCATTTATATATGTGATGTTTTACTCCTGATCAAAGTAAGTTTGCTTTTACTTTACGTGAGGTTTTTGTCCACCAGAGAGTTCTAGCTGTCCAAGAATTGATGCACGTTAGCTGTTCCGTTGATCTTATTTGACTAATTCCTAAGCATTTCTGCAGGGTTAGAGCTCGCTCTCCTGCTTTCAGACAGATGCATTGCCACATTTTAAGGAGAAAAAGTTGCTGTTTCTTTCATGCTCAGTGGAATGTAGACTCCAGAAGCCAAATTACTCTTCTAGCAGTTTGGCTTTTGCAGCTGCCTCCTAATACACATGTAATAATGCAACAGAGAGAGAGACTGAGGTAGTTCAGCACAGCCACTTGTTTGGTGAAGGCCCGTGTACTTTATATTGCTGTCAAGGCTGTGGGAAAACCCTGACTGTGTGGTGGGATAACGGAGCTATGCAATGGAAAAGACCTAAGTCCTTATCTGTGCCATATCTTAATCTCCCTCTTGCTTTCAAAGATTTGACTCTGCTGCTCTGTTTCTTGCTGTGGTTCGGATTTATGCTTTCCCGGTCACCTGCGGAATGATACAACCAGAAGCCTAGTTTAAAATCATGCTTGCCAGGGTAACTATGGCTAAAACTGGGGGGAGGTTAGCAGGACACAGCCTCTAGGTACCTGAGGCTTCCTTGGAGCAGCGCAAGGAGCAAAGGATGGGGAGCAGCTACCCAAACAGTTTTTGCCACAGTTAACTCACTCTGGGTAAGGTATGGGTTTTCTGTGGTTTTGGGTTTTTTTTTCCTTACCATAGGAGTTCTTGTGCCTCCTTGTTGCATTTGGCTGGCAGTATTTTCAGTTCATACCCCTAACCTTTCTGCCCTTGACAGCTAGAGTCCTGCTACGACCCCAGAGTTCAGCTTTTATTCCTATTTTGCTTTCTGACATAGAAAAAACTGCCATTTGGCTAAGGAAACACATGCTCTTTGCCCACTCTAAGGGGAGAAAGGTCGTGTAGCATTAACAACAACTATCAAATACGACAAGAACCAGCTTTTTCCTAAAATCGTCCAGTTAACCATTTTTCCTGTCCTTGTTTCTTCATAGATGCACATATATAGTGGATGCCCAGTAGAAGCGTGTCACTTTGCATGCGATCCTCTCTGTGCAAAACTGATGCTCGATTTGCATTTCTGCATGAAGGCCCAACCGAATTCAGATGTTGCAGCTTTCCATGACTTGCCCCTGCTTTCATCTGTGCTGTTTAACCACTTGAGCCCTTGCAGGCAACTCTGGCCCATGACATTGTTCTGCTTTACCTTGCTGTTCAGGGAAGCTGACCTTGTGTTGAAGGGTTAATCCGTTCTCTTAAGTGGATTTTGCTGATTGGATTGTCTTTCATGTTGATGCTATGAGCAAAGTGTAATCACATGAGTAATGTTAAAAATCTGCCCGACCCTGGAGGCCATAAGCTGTTGCTGCAGCTGGTGTGGCTAAGCCAGTTTCTGTAGCCGCTAGCTGATGGGTGTGTGTAACCAGCATCATGTCTCATTGCCTCTGGTGTCCCCACTCAAATGGGTAGGTGTGGCAGATGAGCAGGGACCTTTTTACATGAGCCAAAGAAGATGGCATTCACACCTCTGGAGGTGTGGTGAGACATCTGCTCCGTGCTGCCAGAGTATCTTCTGTAGTACGTATCTCACAAATGCCAATATGCTTTCCTTTGCAAAAGGAATTGAATTTCTGAGAGTGAAAAACATTGGTACATTTATTTTAGAAGTTCTACAAGAAGTATTTCATTTTCTTGTTTATATTTTACAGAAACCTGTTTCCTGCAAACCTTGTTGCTGCAGCTTTCCAAACGGTAAGATATGTGTGGACTTTGGACATTAGTACAGTGCACAGACAGAAAAAATGACAGCTCTTTTTTTGAAAGATGACTAGAAAGATGGTGTAGAAAATACCAAAAGTTAATTTAAAAAGTTAATACCAAAATTTTACTTATAGTAGGTCTTTTTTAAAAGCACTTGACATGATCAGACATACAACTTCCTTGGCAAAGGGTTTGATTTTGAAAAATACTCCTCAAACAAAAGCATATTTGTAGCCTATGTTTTGTACCTCCACCAAAAACATTCTTTAAACTTTTATACTTCAAGTGCTGCATTGGGCAGCAGTGGCAGCTCTGCTTTGTGCCAGGCTGCTTATCGCTTTGCAGGAGCTAGCTGGGAAACCCTTGGGTACATAGTTTGAAGCTTTGAGTGTATATATAACACAGTACAAGTCAATATGCTGTAAATAAAAATAGGAGCAGTACAAAAATATAATTAAGAAAACGATACTCTGGTACCTCGAGTGTCAGGGTTCTGTATGTTCAGGGATGAAATAACGAAGTCCTCCTTTCTTCTGTGCTGCTGTTGTCACAGGTAATTGGCAAGTACACAAGCTTTTCTTTCCCCTATTTTTATATCTGAAGAAAACAAGCCCAAAGAAGTGCCCTGCTTTTGCAAAGTGTCTAGCTTATTTATCAAAGTAAACTGTTGCCCTAGATTTTAGATATTTTACTGACAATTTTAATGCTGCCTTACCATTTCTAACAGTGAAACAGCACAAGTGCAACTTGCCTTCTGCAGGAGCTGGTGCGATAGCATGGCGTGAGCAACAGCAGGGTGGAGGAAAGGGGAGTTCCTCAGCTGCTGCCCAAACCTAGGAGCTCAGGAGGTCACAGAGCACTTCTCTGTTGCCACATGGGGAAGGAGTTGCATTTGCTGTCGCTGCCTTTTCTTGCTCAGGACAAGCTCATTAGCCTCCATAGTATTGTCTCCAGAAAATGTCTTCCAAACAGTAATCTTCCCCTTGTGAAATGCTAGATGATTGGCAAACGTTGTAGTTTTATTTGATCTTTTTTTCTTACCCGCAGTATGCGACAGAATATAAGATGCTGCTCAGAAACACTACCTCTGGAAATGTCACGTGGGAAAAGGTAAGATCACTTCTTAGGTTTTCATACAAACCCTTGTCTTCTGTAATATTTGACTACTCCGCAGTCTTTAATTCTTTCCAGCAGTCATTGGAAAGCAACAAGTACTTTTCTTTGCCTGGAACCGAGACACACACAAGCCAGATGAGTTACCCACAGCCTCCCAGGAAAGCTACAATGGATAGGAGAGTTGGTCTCAACTGATCTGACACTTGAGACCTTATCTTTAGGCCATGTTTTCTTAGAGCTGGTCTCACTTGGTCTAAATTTTGATTAGTCACTCTGCCTAATGTTTCCAAATAACTTTCTGTTGACTTGGAATTAAGTAGCAATCAGGCTGGCTGAATATATCCCTTAAACATTGCTCTTCATTAACAGTTTGGAAAGAATGAGCCTTTTTCCACTACCCTCAAGGCTCTTTTTTTAAAAAAAAAAAAAAAGAAAAAAAATAGGTTACTTGAGAATTTTTTCTTGTTGCCATGTTGCTGAAATTTTGTTTAAAGCAGTAACAAGTGGACTGAGGGAGTAAAAATTATAGACAGAACATTACAAATAAACTGCTATTGCAATGGTGTCAAAAAGGAAAATAATTTGCACGTGTAACTGAGGTAGAGAGTGTTATCTTCCGTATGGAGCTCATAGGACTTCTAGAGATGCTCTATATCCCGTTGCATGGCATATCTCCTGTGGCATGGGGCTATCAAACATCTTTATTATTGGACAGAGACAACATATTTCAGGTCTAGCAATAATTACTGCTGTCTTACAGGCAACATGATATGAAACACACCCAGTGTCCCCACCTGCCATTTGTCACCTCACTCCAAATGAAATATCTCCTGTACTTTTGTGGGATTTTGGGGAAACAGGTTTGGGGAGACTGGAAATGACTTTCAGGGTTACTTTCTATTTTTCAGGCTCATTCTAACTATCTGAGATCAGTATCAGATGTTGGGTTACTGTATTTTTAATATGATTTGAATGTCCCTAGGGCAAGATACTTGTCATGTCTGTGTTTGTCATGGAAGGGTTCAGCTGGGGCTTGCCCGCCAGTTCGCCAAACCATCGAGGAAAAAGCAGTTTATGCTCATCCAGAGGGACTCTGAAGTGTATCCCTGATCACAGGAAGTACTGGCCTCATTACCTTCTCCTCGCCATGCATGGTGTGTGAGCAGATGATGCAGAACAGTGTTTCCGAACTCTGCATTTGGCTGAAGGCCTGAACTTTCACCAGCCCCGGAGGCAGGGTGACAGGTGACTTGGATGGCACAGGACTTGAGCAGAGGAAAAGTCAGCCCTTGCCTATAAGCCCACTATCGCGCAGTGAGCGATTTCCTTGGGGAAGACGGCAGCCGCCATCTGCCTGGGCTCTGCCTGTGCCTGTAAGATTGCATCAGCCCAGAGCTGCCCTCACCCCATCTGACATGGATGCGTGGCAGTGACTGCAGAAGGGCGGCGTGATCCCAAAAAGAGCACTTTCTCTTCTCACAGCGTTATGTCCTTGGGCAGTACGTGCCCATGCGGCCTCATGCTGCTAGAAACGAAGTGCGATATGAAAGGCTGTAGCAATGTGCACTCAGACATGTGTGTTTGCTTACAGAGTGTAGAGTTATTCTTCATTTAAGTAGGGGTAAATGAAAGGTAACTAAGACTCTTCTTATTCATCTTCAGTGTCAAGTTTGATAGGGATTCCTTGGCCACCAAGCATGGATCAGGCACAGCTATATCCGCTGGGGACATAAGCTTGGTTGTCAAGTACTTTTTTAAGGCTTGTTCAAAGCCATCACTCCTCCTCAAGAGATAAGAATGCATCTTTTGCCAGTTTAAAACATGAGTTTCTTTTACAGTTTTATTCTTTCCTCTTCCCACTTATCAGACTCCTGTTTGATGCAATATCTGTGAAAATATTCTGAACTTGTCACCGGTGCCTGTTTTTGCCAGTGGTTATGATGTAAAGGCTGTTTCCCCTATTACTTTTCCAAAACTTTTCTTCAGTTATTGGAGCAAAACCAGAGCTGAATTTCTTTAATTCCAGAAGACGCCCTACTGTCTCTAGGGAAAAGTGAACCAAATAAAAAGAAAGTGTTAGCTCAGTTTCAGTACTGGTCTGACCATATTATTTATAGATAGATGAGGATTAAGTTTGGAAAGAAAGGGTGTGATTTTTTGCATAATATGTAATATAACTATCAGCGATAGAAGTTGGCTTCCAGGGAAACAAGATGATGTTCCTGTCTAGTATTTTCTTTCATCAGCAGGATATTTGATTGAAGATGAGAAATGTTTCCTTCTACTTCCCATATGAATAGTTTAGAGCAAAATTTTCCATTGATTTCCCCCCCATCCCCCCTCCCAGTTGTTAATAGGCCCTGATTTCTCTTGCTGATAATATTAATAGTGAGGTACGTAGATATCTGCTCAGCCATGTCTTTTTTATTGTTTCACCTGCTCCCCTCATGTTTACCTAGCTTTTATGGCTACATCCTCTCTGCCTTCTCGGCAGCAAGGATTCCTGGGGCACAGACTATCTCAGTTCCTCATCTGCAGCACAGGGAGGCTGTGGGGGCCTCTGAGTTCCTCTTGTGAATAGCAGTAAAAATACACAAACCAGTGATTGCTCTTCTTCCTCACATCACATGGCTGCCTTTTCTTTTCAGCCACCTACTACTGGGACAGCTCAGTGTCGGCAGTTGTTTCCTTGATAAGCATTTTGTTTCAAGAGCTAAAAAACAGTAGGATCTTCCGAGAGATTCAAGGACCAGAAGAGTTCTGTGAATCTTCCTACCAGAACACATAATTTCAAGCAAACAATAACACGTCCATAGTTTATCCAGGAACAAAGCTCTCATGAAAGCTGTTTTTGTTTGGTGTTCACAATGCTGCTTGGATTGGCAGCTCCTTTGGGATGATGCACTCTTCTGTTAGAGTACAAAACGGCCGTTCAGCATCTGCCAGTTTTAGAGGCTGGGATTGTGAAGATCTTCTGCTGAGGATTTACTGCTGGACTCTTTCCATATTGTGCTGCAAGGAGGTGAAATTCCCTGAATGCTGCAGATGGTCTCCTTGACTTGCAGGGAGCAATTTCTTGCAAATGACGCACCTTCTGTCTATACGGTGAATGTTGTGTGTTGTAAAGAAATTGGCTCAAGAAGGAGAAAGGGAGACCAAGACCTGAAAGGGGTGGCAAGATGACTGTGAATAGAGGGTAACAGCTAAGAGGTTTTTGGTAGTTGTGAACAGAGTCCTCCCTCTGGTCACCAAGAATTCAGAGGCCTTCAGATCACAAGAGCTATGCTTGAAGGACTAGTTGGTGTGAGCACTTGGAGAACAGCAACAGTGATGTCAATGCTGGGAGAAAGGTGGAAGGAGACATCTCCAAGAGTGAAAGAAGACTTAACTCTGTGTATTGTCATTCTGGAGAGGTATAGGGGGGGTTCAAAGAGAACTGACGAATTAAAGCACAGTAGGCCACTGTGAAGGTTAAGAAGAAAGGTGAGGAGCCACCTGTGTCCTGGCTTTAGCTAACTGGAGATGCCACTACCTCTTGCCCTCTGCTAGCTTCCCAAAACCAAAATTTGTCAAGCCTTTGGCACCCATGGCTCTGAAGAAGGTGGAGCAACTGATGCTTATGGGGGCTGAATGACCTAGAAGAGCCCTGGACTTCTCTAGTCAGGAAAGTCACCTTCCAAATTAAGCACTAGGAGCTCTAGCCCTGGTTTTCCTGTGCGCCCCCAAGCTCTGTCCTGCTCTGTGACCCTGTGTGCCCTAAACAGATGGTGGGAACCTGAGCGGTCCTTTTGCAGATTCCGTACATCTCTGCCTCATTCCTGAGACTAGATCCTTGAGAAGCCCAAAGGTTAGGGTGTTGCTGGACTTCAGGCTCACACCACTGTATTTAATGAAATGAGAAGCACATCTCTCATACGAGTTGTTTAAAGAGCAGAGGTGCTTTGTAAAACATCGGTATAAAGTGGTATAATGAAGTTCCTTCCCAGTAGCATCCAGGTCAGGATGATGGGGCACTTAGAGCATCTTGAAACACTGCACTTTTATTCCAGAGCAAAGTTTGATATCTTTTTTTTTTTTTTTTTTTCTGAATGAGAACCAGAACAAAAGAGCATTGACTGTTTTTAGTTGGGGTTTATTTGTGGAAAAAGTTTGGGCCCATTATGCCAAGCTGAACTTTTCCTATTAGCCTTGTATCAAATGAGGCTGATATAAGATGTTACATTATAAAATAATGAGTTGGGTTAAAAAAAAAAAGAAAAAAGAACAAAGTGAAAAGTTAAGTGAAAAGTTGTGTGAAAATGAAAAAACATTGCATTGACTCCATATGAACAGAGTAGGTGTTTCTTTTCCTATGTTAAAATGTTCACATTTTGCCCAAGTTGACATTTCCCAGAGAAAGCTTTAGTTTTGATGAAATGACATGGCAGCGTCATTTTACTACTCATTTACTTTTTTCAAGATAATAAATTACTCATAAAATTTGAGACTAGTACATTGTTACTGACAAATTGGCACTGAAATTTTGTTAGATTCTCTTCAGCCTTATGGTAAACCTTATCTCCTACCCTAGAGTTACATTTTAGCAACGGAAGTGAAAAATAGAAAACCATGTGAGTGCCCTGTACACAGTTTATTCAATTAATAGGAGGGTATAATTTTTCTTGTCTACCTTTTCTAACCACAGAAGAGTTTAGGGCTTTCAGGCACACAAACCAGAATAAAGACAAAACTGTTGAGACAGAAAAGTGATACTGTGTGTGGAGAGAGCAGCACGTTCCTTCAGACATCTCTGGAGATGCACTGCGCCTCATTCTTAATATCCTGGCCAGGTTTTCAATTCTTTCAAACGGAAATCAAATAAATACTGACAACTCAGACAAGGAACTACCATAAAAAAAATGCAGATGCTACATCTTAATATTTTGTAGCTAGCAAATAATAAAAAAAAAAGGCTAGAAACGTCATTGTTTGTAAGCACGTTTGTTAACAGCAGTTCAGCCTGCATGCTTTTGTGTGTAATTTGTTTTATCCCCTTCCCTGCAGTACTTTGTTTCCACCTGCCACTAAGAGACAGTCTGGTTCAGCAATATAGTTCCAGCAAAAATATCACCTCAAGCAGGCTGGTTTTATCAGATTTAGCAGATCAGTATCCCAAGTTCTTTAGTCAATATTAACTTCAAGCTTTTAGCTCAGAATATATTTTTCTTTCCTAGTGTTGAGCTAGTGTCTGCTTAAAGTAGCCAGAAGGCCAAAACTTGTACGCAAACCTGATCTGTTTTAGAAGCTCTTCCAAATAAAACAACAATTTGACATACTGAGCTTGTATTGCCAAGTTGGGGGGAAAAAAAAACAGTTTGTCAAAACAATTATATTTTTATGTAGCCACAAGGACACTCATTCAGTTCATATGATACTAAGTTGCCAAATAAACTCCATCTCTCTTTGAGAAACAAACTGTGGAGAACCAGCCAGGCAGGCTTGTGAGTAGACTAGTTTTTTGTCAATAGGTGGATCCTGGTTTTGTCCTCTTTTACCGAGCAGCCACATGGTTTCTGAGAAGGGCAACAGATACTTCTTCTGTTCTCTCTGTATCTCCCACAGCTGACCTGGAAAGATGAATGAGTAGGTTTCCACGGTTTGCTACCTTTCTCTGCCTCTCCCCTCCCTTTCTGCTTCATAACACCGGTTGTTTTCTTGTGGTTTTCACTTTGGTATAAACATTGCACTAAAGCGATGGAGCTGGCAGTTTCTGCGAGCAGATTCCTATCAGAGGTGTCAGGAAATAAGAGCATGTTTGGGACAGACTGCTGCAAGCCTCTTGCAGGTATGATTTATTTAGACAGTAGAATATCATAGTGCCAATGGTGAATGATGCTTGGTGGAATAAGCAGAGGTAGGAAGTCAATATCACCACTATCTGCCATTTATAGCTGCAATCTCTCCAACACCCATCTCCCCTCACCAGGAAACAGGGAGGAAAGTTTCTGTCTTTTAACCACACGTGTGGTTGGTCTCCATGTCATTTCCCATCTGCAGTGGAGTTTGTCCTGAGTCAACGAGGGAGGTAACTTCTTGAGTTCACTGCAAGCACACATTTCATATTGAACAGCATGAGGGGAGGTAGTGGCAGGCCCTCTCCTTCTCCAGTGAATCCATGACAGCTCATAACTAGGGAGGTTTGTGTCTGGACTGTGTCCTGGTCTTGTTTGATTCCCTTCAAGAAAATGGGTTCTTCCTTCCCAAAATAGGTTCTGCTTGTTGATTTCGGATCAATCAGGCAGCAGCAAAACGAGGCGACCCTTTTGTTGGGTTTTGTACTGGTCTCACAAGCCTTCTTTTTTTGCCTCTACAGATCCCTGTCGGTACTGAGATAGAAGGGATGAATATCCTGGGACTGGTGCTGTTCGCCCTGGTTTTAGGAGTGGCGCTGAAAAAGCTTGGCCAGGAAGGGGAAGATCTGATTCGCTTCTTTAGTTCATTCAACGAGGCAACTATGGTCTTGGTTTCCTGGATTATGTGGTAAGTGTGCGTGACTGCAGATACATCTGCAGTACAGTATTATGCTCAGCTTAGGAATCTCACCACTTATCCATCTCTCCAGCTTTTTTCCTACCAGATCCCTTCTCGTAGCAAAAGCGAATGTCATGGTGTCACACAACAGGGTCTCTTCCTCTTGTTTGTGCCCTGTAATTAGATAGTCACACATAGCTTAAGGTATCAGTCTGGAACACTTCAGAGGGCTGCTTAAAAATCCTCTCCAGGACTCCTTTTTGATTAATTAGTGGAAAGAAGGCATTCTGTTTCAAAGCAGCATAAACCCATGGTGAGCTGCCATCATATGCCTAAAGGCATTGGCCTTGAGTGAGTAAAGGAGATATGAGCAAGTGAGGTATATGGTCATGTGAGGGCCAAGGATGTTTGTGCTTGGAGTGCATTTGCAAGTACAGTGCGTAACTAAACTAGTACTTGCAGCTTCATACCTTGATTTTTCTGCTGGTCGGAAGTTTACTTGTACTGACCTGAAAGGTATCTGAGGAAATCAGAAGATAGCCCCCTCATTGGTATTGGTTTGGAAAAAAACCAACCCTGTTGAGTGCATAAATACAGAGCTCTATCCACTTGCATCAAAGGGTGATGGAGAACTCATGACCTGTTGTGTGGAGGGAGGAACAGTCTCCAGGGCCATGGTCTCCATCCTACCGAAACAGCAGGTCTGGCTAGGAACTGCAGCACGCTGAGCTTTCTCACTAGGCAAGAAACCAGCGTTGGAGGAGGCAGGCGCCTCTAGAGAGCGGTTCAGGCCACCTAAGCTGGGGTAGGACCAGCCTCACGACTGGGTTTTCTGTCAGGTAGGATGAATCTGGTCCTCAGAGCAGCGTCACGGCTGTTCTTGTGCAGCTGAATGGGTCTAGGCTGCTCATGTGAAACCAACAGTACTAATACCTCACATGAAAAAATAAAAATATTCATAAGAACAGCTAGCCAACAAATTAACAGTGGGACATTTCTCACTCCCTTTCCAAAGCTGTTGGAGAAGCTATAAACTTACCTCAGCAGAGGCATTTTTCCTCCCTTCCTTCTGCATTTTTCATTCCTACTATTTTCTTCCCTCTAAGAAGGAAGAAATGTTTCTTCAGGAAACATTTTTACACTGAAAGGGTTATTAAACATTGGAACAGGCTGCCCAGGGAGGGGGTGGATTCACCATCCCTGGAGGTGTTTAAGAAAAGGGTAGATGAGGGGCTTAGGGACATGGTTTAGAAGGGTTTTTTTTCAGGGTAGGTTAATGGTTGGACTTGATGATCTTAAAGGTCCCTTCCAACCTCACCGATTCTATGATTCTAAGTAGAAAGGTTTTAACAAAACACCTGATTTTACACAGGCAGATCTCTGTTAGTTGCTGTCATAAGGGATTGAAAAATTCAGAGTCTCAAAGCAGCTTAAGTCTTTTACTCTTGAATGTAATTCCTTGGACACAGCGCTAACACTTCAAGCCAATCAGTTGCTATATAATCCTTTACTTTGTGGATTATTGGGGCCACAGCTGACTCTTAACACTGCAGCGCACCATAGCCCTTACTTGTTCTCTTTCCTTCTTTAAGGCTCTTGTGTCATCCTGGTATTTATTAAAAATCTGTCAAGCTGCCTGCACTTCCCAAAGGGTACTTTGGAATGGGTGAAATCATACTACCAAGAAAAAAACGCAGCTTGGGCTCGTATCTAGTCCCATTCAATGGCTACTCTCATGTTTAGCAGCACTTTGGTCTCAACTTTCAGTCCCTTCCTCTCCAGCCTCCTTCTGCAAGGGGAGGGATCCAGTCTCAGCTCTGAATCCAGTGTTCATGTATGCAGAGCTTGTGCAGGACCAGAGCTCTTAACCGAACCTTCTGAAGTTTGTCCTGACTCCACAGGTCAGTTTCTCTGAACATGGACGTTGGATTGGAGGGGAGAGTGGAAGAAAAACCATTCTTTTTTCATGAGATATGCAGGCAGATCTTTTGTAGCCACATGTGTACCAGGGGCCAGGTTTTGGAGAGCTGAGTGATCTTTTAGTATTTCTTAATCGTAGAAGCAGAAGCGGATGGAGCATGGACAGCATCAGCAGAGGCACTCAGGCACAGACATCCCAAGTAGAGTTTTGGAGGAACTGACCCTGGGCCTGAAGTTTTTCCTGCAGTTTATTTAGTAGCTGTTGTGCTCTAGGTACAAGAGCAATTCTGTCTTTTTAGGGCTGTTCCCAGCTGCACCTCCGGGACCAGAGGTGTGGCTGTGGCCCACAGGTAGCCCTTCCCCTGGAGCAGCTCCAAGTGTTCCTGACAAAGGAAGCCTCAAACAAATGCTGACGTCCTGAGACGTGGCATGTTTCTAGATAGGAGGCATGGGAATGTATGCGTACGTGGCTGTTGGTTTGAGGGAAGCTCTGGAAGCCTAGTCATTTACCTTGGGCTTTTGTAGGCAAATAGTAGAGTTAATTGCTATCTTTGGCATGTGCATCAGCAGCCTTTAACTGAGCTCTCTGGTGCAGGCATAGCTTTTTCTTTCCTACACTGAGTATGTTGGCACCCAGTATGTCTACCATTTTAATGACCTAACTTCATAGTTTTGCTTAGAGTCTTACACCTCACGTGTAAGATCCTACTCTGTTCCCTGCTCCAGTGACATTATACTGCTTCTTTTTCTTTCCTCCGTTTGTTCTCCCTTCAGCTGTGACTTTAGCTTTAGGTCTTTGCCTGCCTTCTTCCCTGATGGACTAAAACTTCACACCAGTGTCTTGTCCTGATAGCTTCTGCCAGCATTTCTGCTTCCCACTTGGCTTTCCTTTGGCACTCTTCTAGCTGCTGTGTCTTTGAGGGCCTAGGTGAATAGAGTTTTTTCAGTTTGAGTGCTTGCCTTCCACCAAGCGAGAGTGTTAGAGGGGCCTTCCATATTTGCTTGAGTATGTGGTGAATGAGGCACTACCCTTCAGTAGGAGCAGCATATTCATTAGGAGAATGTTGTCTCCAGGACAGAAGATGGCATATTTTTGAAGGCTTTTTGTTTGTGTTTAATGACAGGCGATGTTTCTTTACACAGGTATGTACCTATTGGCATTATGTTCCTTGTTGGGAGCAAGATTGTGGAAATGGAAGATATTATGCTCCTAGTGACCAGTCTGGGAAAATACATCTTCGCCTCTATTCTGGGACACTTCATCCACGGAGGAATCATTCTGCCACTTATTTATTTTGCAGCCACACGTCAAAATCCGTATCGTTTTCTCTTAGGACTTATCACACCATTTGCCACTGCTTTTGCCACTTGTTCCAGGTGGGTTTCTGTTCTTCTTTTGGTATTATAGCCTGATTATATTTGTCACTGTAAACTGGTTATATCCCAGCGCTAAGCTGTGTTGACTTTTAGGTGTGAATATTGTTCCTGAGATTGCAGAAAGAGACTTTTGAGCATAGAGAGTCTCACTGCCGTCGTCAGCCTGACACGGAGCACATACTGATAATTAGCTGTTGAAAATAATTCCTCAAAATATTGCGACTGTAGCATGATGCTAAGTTTGAATATATTTTTTTAAAAAGGTGAAAGTACTTGCCTTAAAAAGATCCTGCTGGGTGTCCTTCCAATTTTAAGTAAAGTGGGGGTCAGTAGAATGAGGGACTTTGTCCTGAGAAGTTCATTCTCCAAGTTCAGAAGGATCTGGAACAAGTCTAGACTAATTTTTCAGGAGCAAAGCAGGCTTACTGGCTACCGTAAAGGGACTTAACATTATTGATTTCAAAGATCTGGCCTGATCAGCTTTTATTTGTCATAGCCTAACTATCAAGCATGCCATTTACGCTTTTCTCAAGGGGCAAGGACTTGATCAAATATCATAACTATATAAAATCATTTCAGGTCATCTCCAAAAGTAGGTGCATGTCTGTCACAGGAGCTGAAGTACATGAAGAAGAGAGTTTATGAATAAAACAATGTAATTTATAATTCCAGAAATAAATCCAACAGTGATTTAAAAATTTTTTTTTATTATTATTTTTTTGTTCATTTGAGAACGTACTAGTACAAAATTAACAGAGATTGCTGTTGCATCGATTGTGTTTATATGGGCATCTATTGCTGTATTTTTGTGGTCTGAGACTTGATCATTCCACAGCCCTGTTAGGCTGCATACTGTATTAAGTCATGAGTTGTTCTGGGAGATTAGTCCTTAGCTATTTCTCGATGGAAGCAGATTATTAAATACCGCTGCTCAAGACCAACGAGGAGGGTCCCTCGTTGCTATTGTGACAGAGAGAGACTATAAAATGGCACCGTTGTCTTGACAGTCCTGTCTGCAGCATGTTCGAAACATGAAAGCCATGAGATGTTGACATTCCATTCAGTGCGCTCTGATGCTTTGTGTTTGACTTTTCCCTTTTCCCTGTTTCTAGCTCAGCCACTCTCCCGTCGATGATCAAGTGTATTGAGGAGAACAATGGAGTCGACAAGAGGATCAGCAGGTTTATCCTTCCTATCGGGGCAACTGTAAACATGGATGGAGCTGCTATTTTTCAGTGCATGGCAGCTGTGTTTATTGCTCAGCTGAACAATGTCGACCTCAACCCTGGGCAAATCTTCACAATTCTGTAAGTTGCTTGCTATTGCAACCACATCCTTCTGGGCCCCAGACACATTCAAGCCTGTGGTCTCTTTCTTAATAGCTAGCAGTTTGCATTCCACATCTCTGACCTAAAGCTCACAAACTGCTATGAAACATAATTATAGGGTGATTAAAGGATGGAGTCTTTCAAGCTTTGTAAGATTTGCCAGAATCTCGATTTAATAAAAGGTGGAACCTGGGAGGAGTAATTGAATTCCGACTTTGAGCTGTTTAAAGCTCTTTCTCATATGAAATTCCTCTCCTTCCTTAAGCGTCTCACTCCCTCACCCTTCACTCACCGTTAAGCTGGGTAACTGAGGCATGCTGCTTTACCCAGAAAGCTAGCCCTGATTCCCACTCTGCATGTCTTAGAAAATCCCTCTGCCAGCTCCTCAGTTCCTTATGTATCAGTTTCGTAATAAAGACTCTGCTCCTGCTTACCTCTGCCCTTCCTACCATCGTGTCGCTGGCTTCCCAGGTCAGGCTCATTTTCATTCTCCTCCTGACTGGTTTGTTCCATTATCCCCTCCAACCCTCACTCCTGCCTCCTTCTCTCTAGGACTCTCTCCCCTCCATGCCTGGAATATCCTCCCATGTCCTTTATCCCATGAAGTGTCATTCTCTTTATTTCTCTCCTCAAAATCCCTAAAGTGAGGATCCTACAAGGAGTTCTAGCCCCTCACTGTGCCAAGAAGCCATAGCTGTATCCACCAGATGCCTCCTAGGGCTGGTTCCTGGCATTTTTTTATCCTCTCTGGCCAGGTTTTATTTCCTTCCTTATTGCATTTCCTAGTATATTGTTTGTCTATTTAAGGCAGGGCCAGGGTGTTATTTTCTTTGCAGATGTCCAAATTAGCCTTTCAGGTACTCTTAGTGAATCAGGTGTTAACACAGGCCTGAGGATTATGTAGTGATAGCCCGAGGAAAATTCAGTCGTAGATGCCTGCCCATGAAAAGGTGTCGTCCATGACTATAGCACATGCACAGTGGGTTTCCAGGTCCTGATTTGGTCTCTGTGTTTGAATGCAAGGGACACAAAGAGAAGGGACAGTACCCTGCATGGCAGGGTTTACCTTTACACATTTGGGGCCAGGAGATGTAACGTACTCAGCATATTTGAACTGATACATGACTTGGAAATGGATATATTAGTAAGGCAGCAGGATATAGTTGTGTTGGTTGTGGGTTTTTTTCTGAAAAGGCAATCATAGTATTAAACACAGAGCCATTGCCTTGGTAGCTGCTGTGGATACCTGCTGAGCAAATGTGCTCTGTACCCATTACTTTGCATCAGCAGGCAGGAAAGGATTTGCCTGGGAAGCAAATGATCTGTGTGTCCCATGCTGTAGAGTTTGTTTACAATTCCCATAGCAGGGAAATGTGTGACGTAAGTGTCGGAGAGGAGTGCTGCGGAGCTTCTGCTAACTGGGTACACAAATTGATTTGCAGTGTGACAGCTACCGCATCCAGCGTGGGTGCAGCTGGGATCCCAGCCGGAGGAGTGCTCACCATCGCTATCATCTTGGAGGCCATTGGACTTCCGACCAACGATCTCTCCTTGATATTAGCGGTGGACTGGATTGTGTAAGTACTTTAGGCCACACGTATCTGTTGTTGCATGACGTCTAGCACGTTCAGCTGGAAACACGGGACAGGGTAGTTAAAGTAGCACAGTGTGAAATAAAAATGTAGAAGATAAGGCTCCCTACAGGACAGGTGACTCTTGACAGATAATGGGAAAGGTGGTCCCTTCTCAATTAAAGCAGTTAGTATGCTAAAATCCCTCTTCAGCTTTTCTACTCAGCCTTTATTGAAACTTATTTCTTCCTGATTTCAATACTCTTTAGAAGGATTATTAAAAGTTTTTTGAGAAGGTTTAGGTATTGCTGGAAATTAGTTGGACACTTGGAGGGAAGGGGGGGGAAAAAGGAAGTTGAGTCTGAATAGTGGTAGAAAGCTTTCTTGGCCACATGTGGGAAGCAGTCTCCATCAGAAGTTGTTGTCAGCCATTGTTTGAGCTATTTTTATAGTTCAGGTCTGGTCAAAGCACCAACACAAGCATCACAGAGAGGTGCTGCCTATTGCCAGAGCAGGGACACAGGGTTTGTGGCCCTCGTCACAGCTGTGAGCACTGTCATGTCTGGAATACACTGCTGGGAGAACAAGTTTAGTACACAGTATTACCACCTTTCCTTTCCATCTTCTGGGAAGGAGATAAGAGGTCAGATCTTTGCTCAGCTCCTTCTCTTCTTTCCAAGAGCCATTCCCCTCTTTGAAGTATGAGAGATTATCTCCTTGCTCAACTCTGTTTGGAAGAGTTCATCTCACCACTTAGTGTAGTTATGTCCTTGTTAAGGCCTACATTTACCTTCTGTACCACGTAAATTAGATTAAGGAAAGCCTAGAAAATTTGTTCTGTTTTAAGTATTGGGGACTCAGCCACAAGTGGATGATAAGCGTAAATGCCACATGCAGGTCATTTCTTACAGTTCAGGTGAGCCCCATGGAAAAGGGTGTCTCCGCTTTTCCTCAAACAAGCCTGGCTGGCTGCTGCTCTTCAAATACCAGAAAAACAAACTGGAAGGACTTCTCTGAGCGCTTATGAATTATAGCATGCTTGGAGTTTAAATGCTAGTGAAGTAAGCATGATCTGGTAATTTAAAAGCATAATCTGCTTTTAAGCATCTGGTTGAAGTTGAGTAGTGGGCTGAAATGACTGGTCAGTATGGGTCAGGTGATCTGAATCCCCTTGTATTTTTTTTTCCAGTTGGTGGGGTTCTGGGCAGTTCCCTCTGCGTTGCTTTTTGAAAACACCAACCTCTCTGTATAGATGGTGTTTTTCCACAGCAGATGTGGAAATTAGGATGCCTGAGGACACTCTTGAATTCCAGAGGCTGGGGAAGGCTGCAGCTGTATTACCTCCTTCCCTTCCCACATCATTTGTGTCTGTGGAGCATAATCATATTCCTATGGCTTCATTAGGGCCATCAAACTCTTTCTTGCTGTCACCTCTTGGGGATCAGCAAAGCAGCGGCTAGCTCTTTGTCTCCCGTCTTCCTCAGGGATTACAGTAGTAGCTGCGTTTTCCACAAGCTGTATTTACAAGTGCCTGGAGGCAAGAATGAAAAGCCTATCTTGTGCTGGCTGCCTTCGTTTCAAAATATGTAGCATCCCTCTGTGGTCAACACTGTTGTTCTAGTCAAGAAACTCAGCCTTGTGGTAACAAAAAGCGAAAGAGTCCCTTGTCTTGTTTTAATGCCAGCCGTTTAATTACTAGAGAGGACCACAGTTACAAGTTGAGCACGTGTTGAAGTTAGACTGCAGAATGACTAACAGAAGTCTCAAAAGGCACGTGAAAAAATTTTCTTTATGACCCAAAACCTCTTCTGTTAGACCCTGGGACACAGTAATTTTGTGTTGTAGGACCAAAGATAAGACAGGTGTTACTTGCAAGACATCCAGAGAACACGGTCATTCTGCCTGCTTTTGGAAGGCCCCCTTAAGTAGGTATTTGGGATAAGGTATGAGTCTCTATAGTTAAAGAGAGCTGGGTGCTCTGATTCACCTTCTGAATAAGCCCAAATTAAGTTCTTGCTATGAATTTGCATTTGAAAAATGTTGGCCTAGGGAAGGGAAAGAGGCAGGAGGTGGGCTGGGAAAAGAAGGATGCCTGAGAAAGAGAAGTACCATTGTTGCAATCCACTGAGAGGCCAGAACCAGTTGAAAATAACATTTGGGCTGACCTTAAACCAGCTCCAGTGCACATTTTCAGTTCTGAAATAGTGATTCTTCTGTGAAAAATACCCATGGTAGCAACATCTCCCTTGTCCAGCTCCACTGATGTTAGTGGATCAGCAAGGGTGAATCAGCTCCCCTTACTGTGTTGTAACTCTCTTAAGCTAAAAGTCTGCTGCTTTGTTTTTTGTTTCTGATCTTGATCAGGGACCGAACGACCACAGTTGTGAATGTGGAAGGGGATGCCCTAGGAGCAGGCATCCTTAATTACCTGAATGAAAAAGAAAAGAAAGAAAAAGAGCAGGAGCTAAAGGAAGTCAACGTAGAAGCAGTTGCTAACAGCAAGTCTGAAGAGGAAACATCGCCTTTGGTAACCCACAAAGACCAAGTCTCCAACACAACCAGTACAGCAGACCCTGAATCCAAGGAATCAGTATTGTGAACTAGAGGCCGTTTGTCAACACGTGTCCTAGAGGTGGACCAGGGACTTGTTTAAACACCTAGACATTTGCAGTGCTAACAAGGGCTGGATGGCTCTTGAAAG
The DNA here is from genome assembly GCA_013400135.1 of Rhinoptilus africanus. Taxonomy (NCBI): domain Eukaryota; kingdom Metazoa; phylum Chordata; class Aves; order Charadriiformes; family Glareolidae; genus Rhinoptilus; species Rhinoptilus africanus. The sequence goes on from VXBO01014690.1 coordinate 407,957, forward strand.
TTTTCAGTTACAATCTTTTTTGAAATATGCTGGCCTGGGGAAGGGGAGGGAGGTGGGGCGGGCAGAGAAGGGGTGTTGAGAAAGAACACTCGCTTTATAATAGTATTTTGTTAATTCCTATGTATACATGTACGTGTGTTGCACGTGCACACACATACATGTATGTGAAAACAATGCCATTGAGGCTTCTGGTTTAACAAGACTTCTGCTAGTAGAGGCTCATGGGTTGGAGGCAAACCCAGTATGTGCTTATTGTAGGGAAAAAGTAGTGAGCTTACTGTGCTGCTGTTCAAATGGAGATGCAGTCTAGAAACTCCAGAGTGGATGAAAATGTTGCTTGAATTTAGTTTCTGACCTGGAAACACTTAACGGACCATTACTGACGTTACATGAAGCAACATTTTTCTCCCACTCCCCTTCCTCTCCTGTTCTCCGATCCCTTAAAAATGTCACATATATCCTGAAAACTACCTTTTAATTTTTTTTTTAATTTTTTGTTTCATATCTGAATTAATAGCTTATAGGGGTCCAACCCTTGTTCCATTGCCCCACTGCATTGCAGCTCGTAGCAGCTTTCCTGCCTTTTGGTGAGTAACTCCCAAATTTTGGGACCAAACATAGGAGATCTTCATGCAGATCAAGGACTTGTTCTCTCCTTTCCTCTAACCAAGCTGTTAAAGAAGAAATCCAGGGGAAACACAAATTTTGTTAATGTAATCCCTCTGGGGCTGAAAAAAATGTAGAATCTGTTCCAGCATAAATATGTCTGGGAGAGGCTTGCCTGTGACTACACCAAGAGATCAAGAAGTCAGTTCCCTTCATGAAAACACGCATGCTCCCTTGCTAGCATGCCACGTCCTGCTTGTGTTTATTTAATGGGTCACTCCAAATAAGTTAAGTCATATCCCTCTTCCAGCAAAATTGAACAGGGGAGGAAAAAATCTGAACACACATCATTTGGGAACTGATGACAGGCAAGTCTCGGTGTTGGCTTGAGAGGGGAAGAGGTGAGTTTATAACCCCGTGTAGTTCAGTGATCTCTGTGTGTTGGGATAGCTGCATACCTGTTCCTGCTAGTAGTTTGGTCCTGCTATAAACGTCCTTCTGCCAGCAGCTTACATTTTGTAATTCTGGGTGGTGCTGGGCCAGGGTAATGCTTAGTGGCAGGTGGTAACCTTTGCTTGAGGCTGAGCCAAATGCATCTGGATTCTGACTCCACCTTTTTTCCTTTACAACATACTTCCTGAATTTGCACCCCAAACCTGAACAAAGTCTGGCAAACTCATTGTGAAGATCCTATTTTTTTTTTTGGCTTTTTGGACAGCAAATAGTTACAAAATTATGGCTGTGTTTATGCCAAGATTTGCCTGGACTTGTGACATTTTCCCTTGGCTCCTTCAGCAAGATAATTGCATATGGTCAGACTCCACACTATTAATTCAGCAATATATATTTACACTTAGCTTTGATATAAAGTAATGCTAAGTCTCCCTTTTTCTTTCTCCTTTCTTGCTTCAGAGGAAGCTATCTTGGAAATGCTGATGTTTATGTTCACGGCACTAGGAAGAGGCAGCTCCAATTTTGTAGCAGCAGCAGCAGCCTTCATTTGCAAAGCATCCTTCCTGGTAAAGGGACACAATGAATTGTCCAAAAAGACGCTCAGAATGAGATGTGGCTACCTCTGAGGGAAAACACAGCGAGTGCGTCACTCCTGGCTGTTTAATCATGTGCAGCAGGGCTATGCAAACAATCGAGGTAGGAAAGAATTAGTCAGCCCACTGAGAAACTGCAGGTGGAGTTTCTTTTTAACCAGTTTGTTTATAACCACGTCCATGAAATTTGGTCATTCCTTGGCTCATCTTCAAAATGGAAGGAGACAAACACAATTCTCTAGGGACATCCTTTGCCTAGTATTTATTATTTCATTTTTCACTGGGATCAAGACTCACTGAAACTTTGCATTTCCTACCATTAGAATCGTCCCAACTCCTTTCAACTCAGGAAACCAAAAGCGCACTTTGTAGCTGACAATGAAAGTCAACAAATATAAGGTGTTTTGAAAAATGGAGGTTTGAAAAAATGGTTCTCACAAAACCTTTTGTCTTTTTTTTTTTTTAACAAGTCTGAGTATTTCTTTGAAAAATCTGAATGCACGAGAACCCCAAATATTTTGATTTTTAAAGCACTATATGGATGTCTCAAGGAAGCTGAAAATCATGACTGTTCCCTGTCCCTCTCCATGGCACATGCAGCTGGGATCAGGACATGAGAGCATGCAGCACTCAAATGACGTTCCTATGAAGCATCACGGCACCATTCTGGACTAGAATGTTTCTCAATTATTTTTTTTTCCACCCCAAAGCTGTTGTTGGCCACAGGTAAAAGTATTTGCCTGGGTGAGTCCAAAGGCTGGGCTTCCTTGCGGGCAGCACCTTGCCATTGCTATGTCAGTCCTTCTTCCCTGTGGTGCTGCAGCTTGATTGTGCCTTGTCCTTGTAGCAGCGTGCCATAGGCTGTGGCACGTTCATTCTGACAGCAGATCCCAAGAAATGGTAAATTAAAGCCAATACCTCAGAGTCTTCTTAGTGTTTTCCAGTAGCAGTGCAGAAGCTCAAAGTCTTTGCTGAAGAATGCCTCTCCCAGTCCCCACTAATGGATTGCCACGTTTTGCATCAATGTGAATGTCTAGTCCCATGTAAAACTTATTAGAGCAGTCAGATTTAAAGAGGTCAAATCACTCTCATAGCAGGAATTTAACCAAGGAAATCTAACACTCCTTCTGGAAACAGGTGCCATAGGGTTTATATGAAGCATGAGTATTCGGGTCTTAACCTGCCAGAAATCTGTAATCTTACAGAAGCCCTACTTTCGACTTACAAAGGTGATAGTGCTTTTTTTATTCGTGTACAGCAAGAAGGATCCCAGCATTTTCCATGGAAACAGGAACACTGGGTAACTACTACTTGTCAGAACATCTTCTTGGTCTTTTCTGTGTCATCTGTGTCAGAAATTACATTTCTTGCTTTTCTGTGATGTTCCCGTTCCTCATGATGGCTGTGCCGCATCTTCCAGGGCTCTCCACCTGGCTTTGGATTTTTTTCTCAAGTTACAAATGTAAACGATCCGATATTACACTCTTCTTGGACTGTAAAAATCTGGCACATTCCAGCAACTGCCCTTGTAGCAACATGAATCCTGATCGAAAGCCTGATGAGATAGAAGGCTTGCCACTTGCTTCAGGTGGTCAAGGTTTTCAGGTAAGGCCACTGGGAGAAAAATGAAAGGGCTGTTAAAGGATGTGCATTTTAGATGCTGTCCTTGACCTGCAGTGCAATGTGTTGCACTGGGAGCTTCCTATTTTGGGTCCCCATGGAGCCTCACTCCAAGAGGCTCTGAGCTGAGAAGGTGCTCAGCGGCAGCGTAGGTGCAGCCAGTAGGACCTGCTCTGCTCTCACCCAGGCACTCCACGAATCTGGTGCTGGTGTGGTACTTAACTCCAACCTCTCTTGACCGAACTTATGTTTATGTTCTCCCAACGTGACTGTACATTGGAAACCTTTAGTCAGTCGCCTTTTCTTTCAAGAGGAAATAAATTCCATCTAGAAAACACTATTTTTCTCTTTTGTTTTAGTCGTCTTTTGGTTTTGGAAGGTACAAATTGTCTCCTTAGGAAAGCAGCCTACAAGCAGCTCATGTCCTTACCCTCTAGGACTGCAATGCTTTTTGGGAGAAAGGAGAATATGGAAGACTCTGCAAGTCTTTGGCATATGCAATCTCATTTTATCTCTGATGCCATTTATTCTTCCACTTTTAACTTCTCTTTTTCAGTGAAGTTTCTTTGACTGTTTTGGACTATTTTTTGTCTCCTCCAGGATTGGCTTCCCACTCCATGCTTTATCTATTACTGCCTGATATCATCCCATTCCCTGGAACGCCCTATGCTGTTTTTATGTATCAGTGGTTCAGGTGTAAATGGGAGAGTGGACAAAGTTTTGAGGGCTCGATGTGGTCCTTGCGAAAGTAGTTTGCATTCTGCCTTTCTCCTGTCCTTAACTCACCAGAGGTCTGTGAGACTTAGTAATTTAAAGAGTTGCTCTGAGAGTAGGGAGCAGTATCTGTCTCATCCCGCGAAAGGTGCTTGTTCTGTGCTGTGAGATGTGGCTATGGATGCATTAGAAGCGGTAGTGAGTCAGCGCTTGGCTGCTATAAGGATATTTTCAGTAAAAAACCATTATTCCCAGGAACTGAGCTTTAGCTGAGTCTCAGCTGTTGTGTTGGTAATTGCTCTACAAGATTCAGTAATTGCAAAGGGCTTAAAACCTTTCTGGGGGTGGCCCTTGCAATCAGGATGGCTTTTGTGTTGAAAACGGACTAGGGTCAAACCCAGGGCTTCCCCTGCAGGGATGTGACAAACAGGACTGTGTCTTTCGGACATAACAGAAAAGCGGAGCCAGCCAAAGTACCAAATCAGCTGATGAAACAACCTCTGCTTTGTCTGTTCTGGGCAGCCCGGTTACTGCCTGAAGAGGCAGTGCCCTGAGCTGGAGGTGGCGAGAGGTTGGGGGGACAGCATGAGGGGCAGGAAGGTTTCATAGGTGCTTGCTCTGTTCCTATACTCTTCCCTGGACACTTGCTGTGGCCAGTGCTAGAGACGGCCATGACCCAGTGTCACCATTCTTAGACTCATTCTCCTGTGATTCCTCCATATTTTCCAGCAGGAATAATGAAAACTGAGGTGTTTAGGCAGTTCTTCTTTCAGTCAAGTCAAAGGCCCTGGAATCTGTGACTGACCGCCCTGCCGTATGTTGTAGGTTATGTCCTGGAGAGCTTATAAACCCACACCTCTTTCTGCAAAGATTTGCAGTGTTGGGCAACAATCCAGACTGAATCTCCACTCTGGTCCTCTGCTAGCACAGCACGTTTCTGCAGCCACTGGAAAGCATCCTTCTGTTGGAAATTATCATTTTGAGTCCTGACCTTCTCACAAGCAGTGAGCAATGGGCCTCAGGTAGGAAGTCAAAGGATGAAAAGACAAACTGTCACCAAAGGAAAAATGCTATGTCTTCACTCATCCTTAACTGGGCCATGGCAGTTCATAATCACTTGCAGACCTGCACCTAATGACCGACCCTGTGACTGATGAGCAGCACAGAATTAGGCAGGTCACATAAATCCTCTGCCTGTGCTTCCTTTTCTGTAAATTAAGTTTACAGATATTTGCCCGTCTCTCACAGGCAACGGAGTGGAGGATAGTGAGTCGCAGTGTTTGGAAAGCACTCTTAAGACACAGAGCACTAAATCATAGAAAATAATGAACTTTTCAAAAATTGGAAAGGAATCAAATAATTAAAGCAAGCATCATGAAGTCAAGAGTTGCATTGTGCTACAGTCTGAATGACTGTGTGATGGAAAGGAGATCCAGTGTATGCGTTTGCTGGGTTAACTCTGGGCAAGCAGGGCAGCTACTGTCAGCGTGAATTGCATTTCAAAATGCAGATGTGATTTATTTAAGGTGGGCAGAGTGCCCTGTTAATTTGCCTCCTGCCATCTCCACCTGGGATGCCCATGAAAGCTTAGGTTCAGGTCAAATAACAGACCTCACCATGGATTCGATGTCTAAATTAGAAGTCTTGACAGCTTTGTTTCTGTCTAGTATCGATGGAAGAAAGAGCTTTTTCAACTAAAACCCAAGTTGTCTTGGCGTTATGGGCAAAAAGGTGGAGAAAAAGAAGGAAGAGCTGAAGGGCTGCAGGGGAACATCACAGAGGACAGGGTAAGCAAGTGGATAAACAACCTAAGACACAGAAAGAAGCATCTTTTCCTTGGCGTTTTGATACAGATAGCATCAAAAAGTCCACAGGCATTTGTCCGGCATGTAGCAGAGAGGATGCAAATCCCTGCCCGCTGACTGGCCAGGATTTGCAGGGAGAGGCAGATGCTGAGTGCTGATGTTTCTGAAGCGCGCTGTCACTGGACAACAATGCGGCGTGTCAGCGTGGAGCTCTGATAAGCTGCTCCTGGCTGCTAGCCATGGCCGCAGAGAAATAGCAGTACAGTTCTGGATCAGGGATTGACCCACATTCCTCCTTGCAGGATAGCTGGGACAAATGCTCTTCAGATAAATGGCATGGTAGCCATTATTCTCCGAGGACAAAGACGACCTTGTTATCTATGCGAGCATATTGATGAAAGCCACGTTTGCTTGCTGCTGCAGTTCCAGGGAGGAGGGAAGAGACTACAACAAATGATGTGAAACTTTTTCCAGACATTGAGCAACACGTTGAGACAGTTGCTATTTTAAGTCTGACAAGAAGTGATCAAGAGCCTTATTTGTCTCCCCTAGCTGTCTGTCTTCACATCTCAGCGCTGGCTTGGGAAGTTAATGTTAGCACGATATTCATTCTCCGCATGGTGTCTTTACAGACATTTGTGACCAGCAGGCACCACTTCACAGCTGCAGAAGTGAATGCACGCAGAAAAAGGTGAAAGAACACGTTTCTCCAGTCACGTGAAGAATCATCAAGCAGGCTAGGAGCAGACCTCAAATCCTGAAGTCAAGTTCATTGTTAGCCAACAACTATCACCTACCCTAAAAAATTAATATCTAGGGGTTTATAAATGTATTTATTTGAGTATTGATACCGGAGTATTAATAGCATGTTACTGCAGAATGATCACTTCTCTTGGGAGGACTAGAAGAAGAGAAGCGTAGAAGTAGGAGAGTTATCTTCCCTATAGGATGGATTTTTTAATAGAAAAGGAAAAGGAAAATCTCTTTCATTGAGGAGTTCACGTAATGGTTGGTTATCTAATTCTATCTCAGTGTCAGCAGATACATCATCCTCATCAGCTGTGAAATCTCATTTGGATTTAACCTCTGATCTCAGTGCCAGCAGGAGGTGAGGACTTGTGGACGTTTCATCAGGCCAACTGCTCTTACTTGAAGTCCAAGAAACATTTCTACTTGTCTTTCCCAAGGCCACAGATGCTATTTGCAAGGCAAACGGGCCTACCAACGGGAACCAAAATGAGGAAATTAATTTTGAGCCAACCCTGTTGTAATGCAAAGTTAACGGTGTGGTTTTAAGCCACAGAGACCAAGAAATTCAGTATTAGGTGTTCCTTAGGATAGCTTTTGCTTGCTCCTTCTGATAGGAGTGCTGTAACACACTTCTTTTGCAAACACGTGTTTAGTAACTGAAAATAAACTACGTATGGCATGTCAGTGCAACTTAAGTTTGCAGTTATACAGTGCAGAAAGAAATTACCAAGGGAAATCTCTGAAGGAAACTGTTTACACATGCCTGAATCCGCCTGGATTACATTCCCACAGAAAGAATTGTGCTTAACCATAAAAAATACTCCAAATATTAACTGGTTTGGATTGTAGCTTTTGTAAGAACCAGAAGGAATGCCACAAAGTAGATGGGCCAGGGTCTTCGCTGGTGTGCAATAATGTAATTTCCTGAGCCTTCAGTGGCCTGTGGACTTCTGATGGAGATGATACCTCCATAGCAGCACAGGGGTTTGGTCTGGGCCTCGTAAGATGATCATGGTCAGTAAAGGAACACTTTTAAAACTCGTTGGCTATAACTAGAGGCATTTTACATGCTCATGCTATTCTTATGACCCGGTGCCTCCCACAAGAAAAATGTGTTTTCTGGGTGGTCAGTATTGGTGCAGAAGCAGAGCTTCCTCATTTTTTGATCGGTTTTCCTTCTCTGTATCCCTCTTGCAGGGTCTGCTGTGGTCCTTGCAGTCTGCTGAGACCCCAGCAGGACAAGGCTCCTATAGTACACAGATTAAACTTAACGGTGTTCTAGTTCCCTGCGGGGACATAGACTGTCTCACATCCCAGTATGAGAGAACAAGGATGTAGCTTCAACTGGGGAGGAGGGGCTGGGCTGAAGAAAACCCTACTTCATTAAGGCAATACCTTAATGACATTTTACACTTAATAAGTCAAATAATTGTGACCAAGCTAGCCCAGCCCTGGCTGCCTCCCTGTTCTGCCCCACAGTAGGTACTCTGTTGACGTTACTTCCCTGAGGACCAGTGTGGAGGTAGTGTGTTTGCCATCCCTGAATAATGCAGCCTTTTAAGAATATAGTCTTATTTAGACTTTCTCCTGTCACTATCCTGGCTACACTTTGGTAAGGTCACCCTCAAAGCACGTGCTGTACAGGATGGAGACCATGCGTAGCCCTACAAATAGCTGAGCGTACCTCTACTAATGGGAAATAAACCTCTCTTTCTGCATTGCTTGTTGTTTATGGCAAACTGAGACTGACTCACTCACCGCTTTGTGAGGGTGAAGATTTTGATGAGATTTTGATTAATCCCTCTAGATTCAGGGACAGCAGGGCCACCCCTGAGACACAAGGAGTCTCTGCAGCAGAGGTACGCGATCTGCCTTATTATCCTTAAAGGTGCCTTGTCCTCGTTCCTGTCAGGACAACTTCCAAGTTGCTGTTTGGCTTTCAAATATAACTATGCACCAAAGGTGAGAGACTCCGTTATCCCTGGAATCGTGAGGGAGAACGTGATGTCCTAGTGTGGGATGGGGAAAGTGAGTTTCTTTATCCTGTAAGCTCTTGGTCAGCGATCCTGCCTCAGATGTGTGTATGCGTGTGTGTGCTTTTATTTCTACATGAACACAAATTGCTCTAATTAGGAGGGAGGGTTCTTGTATTTTTATATGCTAAGCCATTTGATTAATTACCTTAATAAAATGACAGACAGATGAACTCCGAAATCCACTGCCATCTGCTCCAGTACAATCCAGTATCACTGATAGAAAGATATCTGCCTTCATGTAAAACTAATGCTCAGAGTAACCACTCCGTTGAGTAAGTACTTGTGCCATGTGGGTGTGTTGATCCTTGTGAACGTCTGTAACTGTTCCTCTTTTAAAGCTATGGGTTTGATCCATGTGACTCTGTATCAGCCTTTTTATTATCTACCAAGAACAGACGTACAAGCACATATGCAAAAAAAGACCATATTGCTGTGTCTGGGGGTGTGTGACCCTGGGGTAGATATTACAGATGTTTACTGTGTAAAAACTCTCCTTGTCTGCCTGGGGAGCAAAGTCTTGTGGCTCAGGTTGAGATGGTTTGTTGTATTAGAGAGGTGACACAATAGGATGCTCTCTCTCTGTTTTTCCCTTCTCTCATGGCAATGTATATTTGTTTTCTCTTTGTGTAGCTTCTCAATCCGAAATAAAAATCACCCCGAATAGAATTCACGTTTCCATCTTTGTTTGGAGAAGAACCTAGCCTTTTAGCTGGATCAACCTTGCCTAAGCAGCTGGCAAGCTCTCTGTGACTCCTTTGGAAATGCCCCTGAATGAGAACTGTGTAACTTGGTGTTCATTCCACTCTCCCAGACTGTCCCCTTTGGTGGCACACCGGTTTATCGACACCGATTATCAACAGATTGCTCCATTTAACTCCTACCCCTGGAGTCCAGGGCGAGCCTATGCAGCGTAGCACTTCTCCAAGCCCTCTGCGCTGGTACTTGGCTCTAAGGGGGCTTTGGCAGAGCCCAGATTGGTAGGTATTTTTTATCAATGTGTGCCATAGTGGAGTACAAGGCCTGACAGACAGACCCTGCTACTGATTCTGCCAAGCAAACAGACTTTGTGTCCAGGAGGAGGATTTGAGGAGTGGGAAAAATCATCCATCAAATCCTTTGCAGTAGGCAACTGGGCTGGTAGGTTGAGGGTAATTATGCATTTGACACGCACGGTCAGTCTGAGCAGTGTGCTGGTTCCACAGCTGAGGGCTTGGGTTTGCTTTCAAAGTGGTTTCGATACACAGTTTTTCCATTAAAGACTCCTATGTCTCCATCGGGTAGATTTTATCCTGAGATGCACAACACAATGTCACAAATCCTGAAAAAAATCTACTACTTAAGTGTAGTTTGGTTAGTTTTGAGCATTAAATTCTGGTCACAGAACTAACAAATGGGTGCAAAATTTGCAAGAATTGCAAGCACCAGAAGGAAGTATAATTTGAAGGACTTGCCCATGTATGATTTACAAATTGTGACTGGTATTGTGTCTCGGTACGTGAATTTTACAAAACCATCAATGTGGTTTCCAAAAGGCCTATCTGACCCCATGGGTTGTGTCTTTGTCTTCTCGCTTCCTAGCTGAAACCCCGAGGAGACACCTGGAGGAATGCTAGACCAGCGAGCTAGCAGAGATGTCCTCTTGAACCTTAGCCTCTGGCCACGCAAATGTCAGCTTTGGATACAGAGACGGCTGCTGCCTAAACCAAGCAGGATTTCTGGACTTCTGAGGTAAGTGGTGGTTGGCAGAACTGTAGTGCTTTGTCATTTGAAACATATGAAACTTTATGAGACCCGTGCAAAAATGTGGAATGGTTGCTTGTCTTTAGTGAGAACTGACTCAAGCCAGACATTACTGCAGCTTGCTAGGCATTATTGTATGCAAATAGATAAAGTTTCCTACAATATTTCAACAAAGACATAAAAGTTGGAAGAAGTTCTAATTCAAGTTCAATGTCTTTATTTTGTTTTTCTACCACCACCTACCAATCTGGCCACATGCTTTCCAATTTCTTAATAGTTTCATCTTTTTTTTAAGAGGAAGAGAGTTTTTTGGGGGAAAATCCTCCCCACTTCTTCCTTCTAAAAAGCTCTAGGCAGGTGACACATTTATCTAGCTCACATGAAGAGAAGCATTTAAAAATAAATCTAAAATAAATAAAATAAATGCTATTGTTGTAACTTAATATTTGCAGAGAAAATCAAATTATGGCCAAGGAGCAGATTAGTCCTTTCTTTCTTTTTGTTTTTTTCTTTAATCCCCAGTTTGTCTGATTAAGATAGATATAATTATAGGGAAGTGCTTTGGGAGTTAGTTAAACCCAAGACACCACTATTTTGTTTTGCTGTGAAATGAATGGTTTGAGTTGAGCAGGCTGTGTGGTACAGCTGTGCCAGCAGGTCATCTTCAATTGGTGTTAACTTGTTGAAAATCAAATCTCTGCTATCTCCCCATTATGGTCATTCAAGCGAACGTACAAGGACGTTGCACCTCTCGGGAGGTTCGTGAGCTATGATATGTATGAAAATAGCTTGGCAAGCTTACAGCTAACTTGCTGTTCTTTCACGTTCTTGCATCATGGATGTCAGAGTTGAGCCATCGCGCCATGGAAGATACCCAGGATTTTAAACTGGGCAGGCAGGGTAGCAGCTGGAATTTATTTCCACATTTTGAAAGTTATCCTTATGATCAGAAAGGTTGAGTTTGTCAAAATATATGCCAGGGACCAGACAATTTATAATCTGGCTCTGAAACCTAGGACCAGAGATGCAACGCAAAGCCAGTCCACAGGCTTGGGTAACAGGACTTCACCCTTTCCGCAGGATAGGGATCAGCAATGTGATGTAAATTACTGTAATTACTGTGTCACCAAAACATGTACACAATCAGGCAGATCTGGATTCTCTTCATCATGGTGTGCTAGAGTATAATTAGATGGTGATGCCTACAGCTACTAGAGTTTGAGAGCAGCCTACAAATACTCACAACTCAAATCTCGTAAACTGAGTAGGTTCCAACCAACAACCAGCAAATCATTACGATTGAACTTCCCTGGTGAACTTCCCCATCGTTTATTGGCTCAAGTAATTTAACTCACTGAACATCCTGAAGGCACCAGGCTTTGTCATTATAGCAGTAGCATTCTTGCTGAGGTAGGAAACTCATGAGGCCAAACTCAGTACAGAACATACAGAAGGGGACTATGGTCAGCAGGATGAGGGAGGGGATTCTGCTCTGCTCTGGGGAGACCCCCCTGCAGGGCTGCCCCCAGCTCTGGGGCCACCAACAGCAGAAGGACACGGAGCTGTTGGAGCGGGGCCAGAGGAGGCCACAAAGATGCTGGGAGGGCTGGAGCCCCTCTGCTGTGAGGACAGGCTGGGAGAGCTGGGGGGGTTCAGCCTGGAGAAGAGAAGGCTCCGGGGAGACCTTAGAGCCCCTTCCAGTCCCTAAAGGGGCTACAGGAAAGATGGGGAGGGACTCTGGATCAGGGAGTGGTAGTGATGAGATAAAGGGTAACGGTTTTAAACTGTGTCCTGGTTTTAAACTGTGGTCCTGAAAGAGGGGAAATTTAGATGAGATATGAGGAAGAAATTCTTTCCTGTGAGGGTGGTGAGCCCCTGTCCCAGGTTGCCCAGAGAAGCTGTGGCTGCCCCATCCCTGGAGGTGTTCAAGGCCAGGCTGGATGGGGCTTGGAGCAGCCTGGTCTGGTGGGAGGTGTCCCTGCCCGGCAAGGGGATGGAACTAGATGATCTTTAAGGTTCCCTCCAACCCAAACCATTTTATGATTCTATTGATTTACATAAGCTAAAGCCACACAAGCTGATTTTACCCTCCCGCACTTGTTCTCTTCTAGTTTTCATTCACTCACGCTCCCAAGCAGTGAGACATGGCTGTTCAAGTGGCCTGGCCCAAATCACTCGCGTGCAACATACACAACAAGGGATGACAGCTGTCAAATCTTCACTAAACCTCCCCATTTTGGGACAGTTCTTTAATAATCTTTAAAATTGATACTTTTTTTTTATGGTGGTCCTTTGCTGCAGTCTCTCTTCCTGCTAGGCTGCCAAGAGAAGGAATGGGAGACGTGATATGCTGCCACCCTCCCGTTATCAGAGAGGAGGGTCTTTCATGGACGAGTTGTGTGTGCTATGGTCTTATCGGTGTGCAGACCTTCTGGGCTTGATGGAAACAACATAGTCTCATTTTTTTTTGCTGGGAATGGTGTCTCATGTTATGAATACAAGGTGTTCTTAACCTCCCCCTGCTCTGCTATTTCTTCTGATGCTTACATAAGCAGATTTTCATTCATAGCAGTCCCAATATCTCTTTTACAAATCCCTGCTCTTGCAGATCCCAGCTCTGGTTTTGAAGAGCCTCTCGGTTCTGCCTAGGACAACACACAAATGAGAAAGGCTCACGGCGTCCTAGCAATTGGAATGAAAAAGAAATCCCTCACATTCCTCACTGAAAGCATCAGTAAAATCTCACATTTAAAAAGTAAAATTAATACCAATTATTCATTGCCCATTATAATTCACATTGATCGAAAGCTGCCACCACCTCTTGACCGGATGGTTTCTGTTTTTATTTTACAGCAATGTGTCACCTTCATCCAACAAGAGGAAAGTTGAAGCATCTGGATCACGCCAACTCCATCCCATTCACTCCCCTCTGCACCCCGGGACCTAGCCCGAATCTACCCTGCGTGAATGTTCTAGAGGGCCTGGAGAAAGGTAGGGAGATGTTCTGGGGGAATATGGAAACTTGGAACACCTGCCTTTGTGTCCGGCCAGGCTGTTTGTGGTGTGATGGGTACATCGTGTGGCCAGAAAGGAGAAGTGCAAGTCCTATTTGACCTTTTTCTTGGGCCAAATCCTGCCACTCTGTCTAGCTGAGCAACCAGGTGGTAAAGAACTGAAATTGCCCAGCTGCTAGCACTGGGGTTCGTTGCTTTGAACTTCAATGTTGTCACTAAAATAGACGTCACTCTAGTTTTTCCTCTGTTAATCCTGCCTTATGTTTTTCGTGTGTCAGCTGCCTTGGGTGTGCTTAAATCATATTTTCAGGTGCTTCTCCAAAATCGGGAAGAAAAAGCAGCAGCTACCTTTTTTAGGAAATATTTAGTAATAGTGCAGTAGTAGCTATGATGATCTAAAAGAGTGAGGGAAAAGTTTGTGGGCTTTTGACGAGTCTTCTTATGACTTTATAAAGACGCTAGAGCGACATGGCTGAGTTTGCACCTGCTTGTTTAGACATTACTAGAGCGACTGTCCAGCTGAACGACTGGATTCCTCAGGGGCATGCTATAGGTCCAGGATCGTAAGTGGTTGATTAATGACACAAATGTTGCAACAGAGAAAATCTGCGGGTCCCACCTGGAGGAGAAGGTCTGGGAACACGGGAAAACGCAGGGTTGAAACTCATTGCAACCTCCGAAAAACTGAGAGAAGGTCTGGTCAACCGAGGCTGCAAGGAATTAATCTAGAGGAGAGTAGTTTACTGCACGAATACGGGAGGGAAACGGTAGATCAAGGAGCAGGATCAGGAAGTTACGGGCAGTCAGAAGCATGAGTCAAATGCCCTGCACTATGAATAAGGCAGAATACCAGGGCGTGTAAACAGGAAAGCAGCCTGGACTACCATACCAGTTTTGCCTAATCGTAGCCAAGCCCATGCTGGAGTTTTGGACGGGATTTAGGTGTTGAGCTTCAAAAAAAACGTGGCCCAAGGAGTGAGAATCAAGAGGAGAACAAGGGGAATGGTCCAAAGTGTGGAAGTCCTGACCTCTAGAGAAAAGAAAAGGTTTGTTAGCCTCAAGAAGAGAAGGACTTCTCCCTGCAAACAGCTTTCAGAGGGGGCTTAGTCAGAGCGAGTGCACAGCAGAGTCCTCAGCAGTTTGGTTGAAGTCGGCTCCTGCCCAGAACCGTGGGTGAAAGAGTTTGCCTGCCAGGCTGTCCTTAAGGAGAGAGGAACTGCAGCGCTGTCAGGTTGCAACATAGGTGTTTTTATAAATCAGTGCCTGAGCAATTTTAGCGCAGGAGGGGAATAATGTCAATCACTTTGATGTAGCCAGCAGAAACAAAGAAGGCTTGTGGCAGCTCCTTCCCACCTCGATGATAACACTGAAAGACAGGCAGGTGTTCTAATGGGTTACACGTAATATTAACTCTCTGTCTGCCTGAGACACAGCATCAAAAATGGAATAATTTTCCAAACACAGGCAAATCCTTCCCGCAGATAATGCCATACCGCTGGCCAAAAGATGGCAAAGTGAATACAACCAGTTTTTCTTTTCACTGCAGTACTCAATCTATCAATATGGCTAGCAATGCTCTAGGAACAAATTGGTCAGGTCCAAGCCCTGCGTTCTCTGACATCTCATCCATCCCAAACATTTGCGTTGTTAGACTGAAATCTGATGCTGAAGATAGTGCAGATGCTGTGCAAGAGCATATGGTGCACATCCGCGCTTCAGGTTTCGTCGCAGACTGTTAACTGTCTGGCTTGTAGTGTGAGACCATTCAAAGTAGAAAGAAATTACAAACTGATGTGCCAAAAAACTACAGATAACAGCACATCATTGGGTTTGGGCATACTAAAACTCAGGATATAGGTAGCTGGTGCTCCTGACGGATACAGTTCTGTACAAAAACATGGATATTCCCACCAAGAAGGTCGAAGTTTTTGAAGAAAATCGAGTCTTCCTATCCCAGCTTCTCATATACCGGAAATGCACCACTTTCAAATTTGATCATGGTAAGAAAGCTCTACTTGACGTCATAGATATGGGGATTACTGCTGGAGTGCTGTCATCCGCAGAGTGGGTGAAATCATTTGTCATTACTGGAGGAGATTCTTGCTGAAAAACACAAATCTGAAAGAATCCTGAGGTCTCAAATTAGCAAGAAAACATCCATCTTAGTCTTTGCCAGCCTTGAGTGACCTTGAGTGGGAGGTTGGCTGGACTTGACCCTATATTAAAGATCAAATAAACTAGTTTATCTTCAGCAAATTACCTAACAAAGAGGGCCAGATGTCAGCGGATGAAAAATGGTATCATTTCCCTGCAATTTTTAATTAATCTCTCCTTTAGATCAACAGTTTATTCCCCCGCCTTGTTTATTGACACCCTCTCAGCAGGAGCCCAAGGAGAGGAGAAAGATTTTGCGGTGCCCTGACTGTTCTTGTAGACATCCTGGCACTCGTTTGATCAGAGGCGGAACAGGACGCCAACCTTTCCTGCCGGGGCTGAGACCGCAGCCGAGCGCTATTCAGCTCCCAGAACAATGTCTGGCAGCTTGCAAGTAATTTAAACCGGCTAAAAACAGCCGAGCTGGGGTATGAATCACGACCCATCCGTGTTTGCTTCGGCCTTTCGGCTCCCCTGAAGTCAGCACGGCCTCAACTGGCAGGCAGCTGGCTCCCTGGAGAATAAGCAATAAACAACTTTTTTTTTTTTTTTTAAAGGCCTTTTCATTCACAGGGGCTTTGTGAATTCCAACAAAAAAAGCTGGCTCTCAAAAAAAAGCGTGCCTCTGAGGCAGGGGGATGTGCAACCCTCCAGAAGACCTGCTGTAACCTTCATCAAAGAAACCCCAAATATAGAAACACTCCGCGGGAACAGAGACGATGTGAGCTTTTTCTTGGCTGCGAGCTCTTCTGAGAGCGCCGTACCGTGTCACGCCGTGGCGTTCCAGCTGCTGAAAGCAGCCCGGAAAAAGATACTCCTGCTCCGTGTCTCTGGAGAGAAGATCTGTCGGGATGGTAAATGGGGCTGGTTCCCGTGAGGTCAGTAGAATAAACCGTAACGCGCGGGGTGGCTGAGGAGCGTGGCCGGCGGATCAAACCCATGGTGTTGCCCTCACCTTGTCACCCATCTGCTGAGAGAACCCCAGACGCTGCTTTGGTCCTTCATGGCCTGAAGCTGGCACCAGCGTCGTTCATTAAAGTGCTTTATGATAACCCACCTCTAGGAAATCCCAGTTTTATCTAAGAAATCAGCTTCCCGGTTTCGCGGGATCCATCCAGCTGCACAAGAACAGCCGTGACGCTGCTCTGAGGACCAGATTCATCCTACCTGACAGAAAACCCAGTCGTGAGGCTGGTCCTACCCCAGCTTAGGTGGCCTGAACCGCTCTCTAGAGGCGCCTGCCTCCTCCAACGCTGGTTTCTTGCCTAGTGAGGAAGCTCAGTGTGCTGCAGTTCCTAATATCCAGCCATCTTTTTGGTGGCAAAAGCTTTGTGAAATGGGTCAGGGCAACATTCACCCCACAAACACATTTGGACTCCAGAGAAGTGAGTGAAATAATGGATTTGCTCAGAAATAGGCCAAGACCACACTCAGCCTTGTGGTTTCTGCAGGACGTGGGCTCCATCCATGGAAGGTGGGCGGGGGCGGGTACAAACCCCAGAGCCGCTCCTTTCCCCCCGTAAAGAGAGGCCCCAACCCGGCAGCCTGCCCAAAAGCTGGGGGACAACCCTGGGTCCGCTCCAAGGTCCATGTGTGGGGTAGAAGCAAACACCCTCAAGTGCCAACCGGCTCCTCAGGGGCTCTGCAGGGGACGCTGCTCCAGCCGGGGCAGTGCCGCTGGTCCCGGGGGGGGGCTGGTTCCTCAGCCCCTCGGTGGCCGGCGACTAATTTCCTGGGCAAATTTGTTCGGTCAAGCGCCGGGATAGGGAGCGCGGCGCCCAGCGGGCTCGGGGGCGTGGCCAGAGGGGAGAAGTGGGCGTGGCCGGGAGAGCCGGGGGCGTGGTCTGACCGGGGGGGNGGCGTGGCCTGACCGGGGGGGCGTGGTCGGGGCGTCCTCTCCCCGCCCAGCGGGGTTGAGCCACTGCGGCGGCGCCCCGGGTGCCCCAGCGCGCCAGCGCTCGGCTCCCATTGGCTGCCGAGCCGACACGGGGCGCCGGCGTTGACGTGGCGACGGCCGCTCCCATTGGCTGAGAGGCGTGGCGGGGGGCGTGGCGTTCGCCCGGGGGGCGTGGCGGCGGCGGCGGCCGCTGGACGGGAGGGGCGGGCCG
>VXBO01014692.1:10295-68257 GCA_013400135.1 Rhinoptilus africanus
TTCCAGCACAAGTCCAAAACACAGCCCCATACTGGCTACTGTGAAGAAAATTACCCCTGTCCCAGCCAAAACTAGCACATAACTTAAAAGTTTAGCTCTTAAACTTCTGTCTGAAATGCCTGCAATAGCTCCTGAGTTACAATAGAAGGCAGCTTTCAGTCTGTGATTTCCTTGCCCAAATGATGATGCACAACCTAATGCTAATCACCTGAATCTGCCATTAGGTGCCTCTGAGTGGCCCATTTTCTAGGGGATAATAGCTCCTATTGAAAATGCAAGCATAAAAATTCTGTTCAAGTCAGCTTATGTTTCTGAATAGCCTTGTGGTTGCCACTTAAAACAAGGATGGTATTTGAAAAAAACGCATCCTATAATGTAACAGAAAATTTAGAAAACAACACATACTGTTTTCAGAAAGAAAATGGTAACATCAGGGTAGACTCTGGAAAGTTCATGATACTAGTTGCTACAGAAGTTGCTTTGCCGGGTTGTGTGCAGTTGGTGCATTGGGCACTTCTTTGGGAGGGACTGAATGAGTTTCTGCACTCACTGACTGCTGGCGGCGGGTACAAGCACGAGCAGAAGCAGAGGCGCGCGGTGGTGGATGAGCTGGTGCAAAAATGGGGCTGTTGTGCCTTTACCCGAGGCTGCAGATTCTGAGAATGCCAAGTGCCATCAGTACACCTGCACCTAAAACCAGCCAAGGGCTGGCTCCTGGGGCAGAGACTGTCCCGAGGACACACAGAGGACCCTCAGAGATGCAGTTTCTCTTGGTTTTATTTCACTGTTATTTAAGTGAGTTTATGTCCCCAAAGGGGGATGCTTGTTTTGGTTCAGTTTAGCTTGCTTCTAAGCATGTAACATAGACTGATTTTGATTTGAGTCGAACTGTGCCTATCAGCAGAGGCAATTTGGTGAATTTATCGGAGGCAGTTTAGGATAGACTCTTGTGAACATCACTGCCTTCCCCTTGTCCCTGCCAAGGATTGTCTCCTCACCTTCGACTGTCTGGGCTGTGAGCTGGAGCACCAATACACAGCCTTGTTCTGCTTGCCCTGGAAAAGGGGATGCTGCCCCAGTACAAGAAAGCTGGGGACAGCTGAGGCAATGACAGCTTAACTCTGCGGTGATGTTCGCCAGAAGCTGCCTCTCAGCTCTCCAAATCCATCCCAGAATAGTTTCACCGCTGCCTGGGTTCAGAGTCGCACCCCTGGGGGATGTAGGGAGCAGCACCTCTGAAGGCAGGACCTGTGTCATTGGCTCCGCTGAGAACTGGTCCTTGAGTTTTCAGGGACTTGAGGCAACTGGATCTAGGAAGTGAGTATTTTCTCTAGGAATGAGAAGTGTTTAAGGAGAAATGGGAGTGATAGACGAGGTGACTGAAGGAGAAGCCTGGCACAAACGCCTGACAAAGGAACAGGGTATGGCAGAATGGGAGTACGGGCTAGGTAGAGCCCGAGAAGGCAGGAGGATGGAGGAATGGGCCCTCAGCTGGCTGAAGTTGCTCAGAATCTGAGATTCAATCTTGATGTTGGTTCTTTCTGCTGAGCTAGTCTGAGTAGCTGAATAAACGCTAATTGTAATGACTGAGGCTCATGTTTTTTAACAAACCCCATCTATGCCTGTGTAATATAGGAGAACTAATTACGTCTGAATAATGCTTGCAAAAAGTTAACATGCTTTTCACAGCATTCTTTGATTTGTTTTTAATCAACTTTATTTGTCTGCTTGCTCTTTTCCCCAGTGAAAATTGTCATCCGAGGGGACAGGAACACTGGGAAAACCACACTCTGGCACCGACTGCAGGGAAAGAAATTCATTGAGGAATATATTCCAACTCAGGAGATCCAAGTCACCAGCATCCATTGGAATTATAAAAGTAAGATGGAAGGGAGTGGAGGGAGTGATGGTCATGGGACAGTGCCTTGGGGGTAGAAATTCCGCTACAGCCCTGTTTGCTTCTTTCTTCTGTATCTGCTTGGGAGATAAAAAGGTCTCTCATCACTCTTGTTATTTTAATTTATTATTGACAGTTTCTCAGTTGTTTTTTTAAAAACTTTACTCAGAAACTGTATGTTATAAGTGCTAAAGAAGCACAATTCAAGGAAAGTGTTTAATAGGTGATGCAAAAGATTTAAAATATTTGTGATACATTTGACTTGTTAATGAAAACAGGCTTATTATGGAAATATGTCTCTGAGTCTAGCCCTACTTTTGATGTTACTGTTGCATAGAAGTGAATAGCATGGCACAAACTAGTTTTTTTTACTGATTGAGATATAAAGAGCATCCTGTAACTGGTGAAGGTGATGTTTAAAAAATGATTGACGTACTAATAACTCCAGGGTGACTTACTGAACCACAGATGTATCGTATCAGTAGCTTTTTTTAAGTGCTTGTTTGAGTCTGAGATGAGGTGTGAGGTTTTTTATTTTCCCCATCTGCTCTGATGGTATAAAGGGGCTACGACAGCCGTGGGTCTCGCCTGGAGAAGACACTGCAGGCACTGGAATTGCATTAGGCTATGATTCAACAGTGCATTAAGTCCAGCTTTCAGGTTCCTGATCAAAAATGCTGCAGCCTTGTGGGGTGAACTACTGATTCAAGATGAACTTGCTCTGTAAGACTGATTTTGCTTTAAAAAAAAGGTCAGCAGTTTGTCATTATCAGACATTGTCCGTCTGTGCTGCTCTGACCTTTTGTTAAATCAGGTACTCTCTGTCTCCTCACAACTGGGAAAAAAACCCATGCAGTTTGGGTAAACACCAAATTGGGTGCTTCAGCTAATTCACCAGTTAAAATTTGCTTTGCTGGATGATATCATGATGCCCAAGTCTTGTGATGATGATCAGAGAGCCATAGGGTGTGTTCACCAGGGCCAGCCTTGGGACAGTGCTCCCTCAGTCTCCGTTGGCTTCATAGACTTCCTCACAAAGAGGGCGAGCAGATACTGCTGTAGTACATTCACTGGGAGCTGGTAACCAGAGTTCCGGAGACTCTCGTGCCCCTATGGAGACAGCCTTCCACATGAATCGGCTCTCTCTAGACAAAAGTTGAAAAGGTTGATGAGGATGGATGGTTGTAATTTGCCTCGGATGTGGGAGAGAAACAGGTCATACTTGCTCAGGTTTCCTCTTGTTCAGGATCTAATGTTGAGCTAAGCCTGATCACAGGTTTTCAGATTCTTTCACGGGGACTCTCTGTGTGACGGTGACGCAAAGGTGTGCCTGTTGGCTTCTACGTTTCTTCTTAGAGGATCTATATTGTGGGTACCATCTTCCTGATGTTCTGCCTATGAACTGGCTCGAGGCATTGACAGATGTGCGGTGCTCATGCAGTGGTGTTCGCCATCTGCAGCGAAACCTCTGGCGTGATGTATTTTAGCTGTGGCATCCTTACCCCACACTCCTCTTTCAGAATATCAGCACATCGGTTATTGATGTGTGAACGTAGAGCTTACAGGTCATTTGGAAGACGGAAACTATCTCCAAAATCAAACCTCAGTGCTTCAGCCTAAACAGACTTGGAGTAAGAAATCACAGAATGGTCAGGGTTGGAAGGGACCTTTGGAGATCGTCTAGTCCAGCTCCCCACCAGAGCAGGGTCACCCAGAGCAGGGGGCACAGGAACGCCTCCAGGCGGGTTTGAATGTCTCCAGAGATGGAGACTCCCCCACCTCCCTGGGCAGCCTGGGCCAGGGCTCTGCCACCCTCAAGGTGTAAAGAAGTTCCTCCTCAGGTTTAGGTGGAACTTCCCATGGTCAAGTTTGTGCCCGTTCCCCCTTGTCCTGTCCCTGGGCACCACTGAGAAGAGCCTGGCCCCATCCTCCTGACACCCACCCTGTCAGTATTTATAGGCATTGATAAGATCCCCCCCTCAGCCATCTTTTTCCCAGACTGAAAAGACACAAATCCCTCAGCCTTTCTTCATAAGAGAGATGAGGGCCTGAGCAGTAAAGACCAAAGCAAAGAAGGCATTCGGTAACTGCCTTCTCCACATCCTCCATCACCATGGCTCCTGTCTCATTCAGCAGTGGGCCCATGTTTTCTCTAGTTTTCCTTTTGCCTCCAATATACTTGAAGAAACCCTTCCTGTTGACCTTGACATCCCTTGCCACGTTTAATTCAAAGGAGGCCTTAACTATCCTAGTTTTATCCCTGCATACTCTGACAGCATTCTTGTACTCTTCCCAAGCGGTCAGTCCCTTCTTCCACATGCTGTAAACTTCCTTCTTCCATTTGAGCTTGTTCAGAAGCTCCCTGCTCAGCCCTGCAGGTCTTCTGCTTCCCTTGCCTGACTTCTTGCTCTTAAGGATGCACCGATCCTGAGCATGGAGAAAGTGGTGTTTGAATACCAGCCAGCTCTCTTTAGGCCCCCTGCCTTCCAGAGCCCTAGCCCATGGGATCTCTCCAAGCGGTTTCTTGAAGAGGTCGAAGTTAGCCCTCCTGAAGTCCAAGGCTGCTATCTTCCTTGTTGTTCTGTGCATACTGCCCAGGATCCTGAACTCTGTCTTCTTGTGATCATGAAATGAAATACCTCTTTCTTAGATATCCAAGTCTGAAGAGTGCACTGAATATTAATTGTGGTTTTCTGCAATATCATTGGTACAAACTTCCGAGTTCAGTTTCCTCACTAATCAGCGTAGGTAATAGAAGTACTGTTTGTAAATACAGCCTGGGAGTCTGGCATTTCATGTCTAAGAGGTTTATTCATACCTAATCGTTTCGTATACATGAACAGGTATGCAAAGTGCGTGTATGCAGGTTTCTGTGCACATGCAAAAAGGCGTTTGGAGACTGTTCCGTGTGTAGAGAGATCTCGTCGTCTTCATGTCTCTGCATAGTTTAGGGCCTGTATGTTCTTACACTCAGCGGAGACTTGGGCAGTGGCTCTCCTGGGGTAGAAAACAGCTACAGGTGAGGCTGGCTTTTGCCGTATGTTGGTAACTGCAGGTGTATTTGTTATTTCTAGTGCTTATGTCATGTGTTTCTGTAGAGCTTGCTGGTAAGAGTTGACAGCAACATGTACATATTTTTCAAGGTGAAGTGTTGCTGAGTTAGACTAAGTATCTGTAAGGCTACACATGAAATTGTGCCTTTCATTTGTGTTTCTTTTATGTTGTAAAACACTATATTATTTTCTTAGTAATAATTTCCAGCAGTACAGGAAATTTTCTGTTGACATTCTTAAAACTTGTTTTAAGAAATAGCCCTCTTTTTTAAAAGCATTGTAAGGTATGTTTCCTGCTGTGAAAACTTTCCATCTGAGGCGGGTGATGTGGGCACTCTGAGAAATTGGCTCAGATCTAATTACCGCCCTGTTGGCTGAGTTAATCTGTACAGGAAAAATAAAGTTTGTTTTTCCTGTGATCGTGCTCTCAAGCTACCTTGAATAAACACTATGAGGTATCTGGCAGCCAATATTTATGAATGTTAATTACATCGCTGTCAAATATTGAAGGATTCTTACATTGTCTGGTATTAGAAGGTTTAAATTTCACATGTGGAATGTACCACTGTGTCATATCTCCAGAAATTTTTTACTGGAGGAATTAATAAAGGAAGAGGAATTTGAGTTATTTTTTCCTACTTAGAATGAACAAAATTACTTTGTTCTAATTGTCTCTATAATGGATAGTTGTCAATTTTGTGTCCAAGTCAGGAGTTACCATTCCTGACCCTAATGAATGCTTGTTTAGATTCTGCTAGTCACTAATTTTATTCTCCATTTGATGGTCTCAGAAAGGGAGTCTGAAATAAAAATTGGCAGATGCTTCTGTTCAGATACTCTGAACGGTTTATGGATGGGTGTGAGGAATGGCAGTGCTACTCTGTAGAACTTGTCATCCAAAGCGTATGAAGTGAATCATATAATTACAGGAGAATAAATATGTCCGAGGGCCTGCTAATTCCTGGTAATGAACCCACCCATAAAGCAACGATTCTTATTTTTAAATGAGCTTTCTTGCAATTGGAGTCTTCTCGCATCTCTCCACTGTTTTTCGGGAAAGCAGCGTCACTGCCTACAGAGTACTGAGCCAAATCGCAGCTGAGTACAGATCTTTTGAGTGGTTTGATCCATGGTTTCTGCTAATCCAAGTTAAAGACTTAAAAGGATGAATTGGCACTCTTTTTTTGCGGCAACCTGCCTTCCAAAGCCATTAAGGTGAAATGCTGCTGTGTGTGAGTCACGCCAAAGCCAACACAGCAGCGCTAAAGTTATTATCCTCTTCTGTGTTCTGGATAATCAGGAATGGAGCTGGTGATGAAAAGGAAGAAGTTAATGGCTATGAGGGAAAAAAAATCCATGTGGAAAAATGGTTTTCTTGGATCTCGTACAGTCAGGTCCTTTTTGAAATTCTGTGCTTCCCTTCAGATAAAAGGGTGTAGAACAGATCTTTCTGGGCCAAAGGGTTTAGCCCCTCGGCTGCCTGGGAGTTCTGCTGTCAGTACTGCAGAAATCACTCGCCAGCAAGAGCAGATCTTAACTGAGGGTGCATTTGGTGGTGGGGTAAGGAGGTGGAGATAAGGTAAGGTAAGGTAGGAAATAAGGAGATAAGGTAAGGAGGAAAGTCCCAGTGCTAGGTACCTGGTCACCCCTTGCACGTCATCCCAAGGGTTGGAATGGGGTTCCAGCTTCTCCATGGAAGCCTGTTGTTAGTGTTTAGGTCCTGCTTCACATGGCGCTGCTGGAAAGAACAAGCAGAACAGTCCCTCTGGACTCTGCCTGTGCCCCTGCGAAGTTTGCCATCTGAGAAAGGAAAACATCTCCTGTCCTTGACAGTTGCCGAGATGGATTGCTGGTCCGCCCATCCCCTTGTCCTTCAGGGCCAGCAGGGTCAGAACTCCGCTAGCTGATCTGTGTCCCAGCGCCTGCAGGGTCACGGTGTGCCCCAAATGGACCATGGACTCCACAGCCCCCGTCGCGGGGGTGCCAGTGCCTGGGTGTGCGTAGCCAGCCGTACAGCCAGGTGCCAGGAGAGTGAGTAATGGGGAGCGGTTGGACTTCAGCTGTACCTGGCCTGATGGTCTGTAGAAATATTCAGGGACAGAAGTAATTTGGGGAGTGTAATGGTTTGAGCGGAAGTTTTAGGACTGCAGGCTGCTGTCCCCCTGCTGTGTTTGCCGTCCCCCTCAGCCGGAGGCACTGGCTGGGCTCAGCCTGGGCAAGTCTCCGGTTCTGCCCAGGCCCCGCTGCCCTGCTGGCGAAGTGCAAGATCAGTGGGAGCTGCTGTGAGGAAGAACAGAGGCTGATTTTGCTTCCTGCATGAATGTAAAATAGGATCTTTCTCCAGAAGCAGAGGATCAAAGTTTTCTTTTATTCATAATTTGTCTTTACAATATTTTGAAACATTTCAGTTTGGCCAACAGTGGATTCTCTAGAGGAAATGTTTCCTGGCTTGACAGTGAGGCTTAGCTGAATTCTCATGCCATCCTAGGAGATTATTTTCTACGCTGAGACATTATCCATCTATTCCATTGCTTTATGTTCAGAGCTACTCCAAGTGCAAGCTTTTGCTTTGTAGCCTATACTTTTTCCAAAAAGCAATTGTTTCTTGGAATAACTTCTTGAAGATTGGACTGCATGTTTGGATTCAACAGAAACACCTGAGCAAAGCTGCCCATCCCTCCTGCCATCTGCACCTTTCGCTGCTCGCTGTCAGTACCGGCAGGAGTGTCTCTGTAGTTAGAGTTTTGGTTGCCTTGCTTCAGATTTTGGAAACTCAGTTATATGTTGCTACTTATAATTTACTGATACTGCAGCTCGTTAAGAGGCAGAATTGCTAGTAATGTCTTATTTTTCACAAAATGCGACTTGAAATTTGCAGAGGGTGGATTTCTGTGGCTGCGGGACTGTCTGCACTGTTTGTCACATTCACATGAAGATGCTAGTAGTAAGGTTGATCTCTCTTAAATATTCCTTTTTTTCCTTTTCCTTTTTTCCTTTTTCCTTTAATACTCCTTTTTTTCAGTTGTATGCCTTGCTTGCAGAGCAGGCTTTATTCTCCAAATTAAATTTATATCTTTTTTTTAAAGAATATGAAACCTCTGTATGTTAAGAAAAGAATCCACACAAAATATTTATAACATGCTTTAAATCCAACATAAAACATCAAGGAAATCTGGCTATCACTTATGTGACTGAGAGTCTTTAAGAAGTTTTTTAGGTAGCATGGTTTTGGTGTACAACTTGCACCTTCAGCAGCGGGTTTTAACTCACTCAAGAATTGCTTTTATTTTGACGCTCATCTCCCACTGAGAGCGTTGTCTCTGGGCAAGGCTCTGCAGTGGGCCTTGACTGTTGGTCATTTTACTGAAACCCCTTCTAACACTTTGTGTTCTCCTTGTGCTTTTAGCCACTGACGACATTGTTAAAGTCGAAGTCTGGGATGTAGTTGACAAAGGTAAGAATCGTAACTTCCTTTCTAATGGAGATTCATTGTTCTTTCTCAAATCCAATTAGAAACTTACATGTAATTCAGAAATACCTACTTCTACTTTAGAAAAACGTCTGCACTGACTTTTTTCAAGTGCACGGATGCTACTTCCTGAAAAATTATGGGAAAGAGAGAGGAGCCTCCTGTGCTAGAGCCCATTATTCGGAATCTGAACTTCAGATCAAACCCGCTGTTGGGAAGCAGTTGTTTCATGTGCTGTGTGACAGATGAAACAGCCTGCTGCTTAGTGTATTCAGATTCTCTGAACTTTACTATAAACTTCATCTTCTCTCCTTTATAGTTTTATATATGTTTAGACAGCTACGGATTTCTTTGTTCTGTTTATGAAAGTTGTTGCCGAGCTGTTTTCATAAAGAAATGCTATTATTAAATTAATAAAGTGTTATCTGCAGTGAATAATGTATGTAGGAGGGAAGAAAAGAGAAACCAATTACTTAAATTCACTTAGGACAGAAAATGCAATATATTTAATACAAAATATTTTCTGAATTCTTAGCCAAGGAAAGTATTACGTTGTATGAATACGTTTTTCATTAATTTTCAGTTTTTGTCAGAGTATAAAGTTCTATTTTATAAAAAATCAAAACCGATACCAAAATGTATGTGAAGAGACAATCTGGATGCAGTGCCAACCTGGATACAGTGGAATCTGTTGCTAGAAAGTGTTGGGGATTAAATGTAAATCTTAACAGCCCATTCTGTAGCCCCGAATACAAATATTGTTTGGCTTTTATGAGGCGTTTTGTACCAGCCAGGCTCCTGCTTTAAAGCACGGGTATGGTCAGGAGAGCAGCTCTACGAGTGAGCAGCTCTTGCTCTGTGGGTTGTGCTCCTTGTTTGCA
Source organism: Rhinoptilus africanus (assembly GCA_013400135.1). Taxonomy (NCBI): domain Eukaryota; kingdom Metazoa; phylum Chordata; class Aves; order Charadriiformes; family Glareolidae; genus Rhinoptilus; species Rhinoptilus africanus. Next base: position 19,596 of record VXBO01014692.1, read on the forward strand.
TGTTTCTGTCGGTCAGATCTGTTGACCGCAGTCATTGAAACTTAAACTTTTATGGTTTGGCTGCTGATCCCTTTCCCACAGCCTTCGCTAGAACCTGTGCTGGCACACATCCCTCAGCAGACCTGCATCCCAGGGGTGTTACCCTCCCTGTGCCATCTGTGCAACGTGCACACGTGGTAACGCTGAAAAATAAGAAATTAAGTATAAGAGGGAGTGGGAAAGAGAGAAAATTAATTTTTCGTGTTGGCTAAATTGTATTTAAAATAGTGCAAAAGCACAGATAATTAAAGATAGCAGCTCTAGTTCACATGCATAATGTAGCCTTTAGGTTAAACTTGAGACAGTAGCTTTAAATGAAAATCCTGGGCGCTTTATCTTTTTATTCTCTTAAATGCCAGTTTTCACAGTGTAGACAAAACCTTTCTTAGGCCAGAGTTACTGCTGAAGTCGGTCTGATTGCAGTTTGGCTTTCAGATCCTGGGATGAGATGTACAGGGCTGGAATCTGAGCAAAACATCTGTTTTCTCGCTGCCTTGCAACTTTGGTATGAATAGATAGACGGTTAATTTGGGACTCATGTAGTTCCAGCATTTATTTCTGTGAATAGCTTCCCTGAGCAGAGTCATCTTCTCAACTGGAGACTTGTCATTTTTTTGGCAAAACAGATCAGATTTGATATGTGCAGATGTTGATAACAGCTCTTCTGATACTGCTTTCCTTTCTGACAGTGGAGCACGTGTCAGAAATGTCAAGGGACTCTCATCTCTCCACTTTATATTCTTTTGAAATAAAGCTCACTGTGTTAAGATCACTACTTAAGATCACTGAGGAAGGGGGGCAGATATGTATTTGTATGTAATCAAATGTACTTTGTCAATGCAGCGTAAAAATAAGGTTCTAACAAAATCAAATCCTTTCCTATTGCCAGTGCAGGTTCTTGATAACTACAACTTTAGAAAAATGTGCAAATTAACCATTAAGAGCTTGCTCATATCTAACTTTCATCATAACAGTTATCTCATGACATTTTTGTTCTTCCTTCTGTGTGCTTAGGACAAAAAATCCTCCTGCGTGATGCTTTTGGTGAGAGCGACACTGACCTAGACTGTAGACTTTTAGTGGTGGAATATCCAGTGCTGCTGCAGCAAGCGCTGACAAGACCTGATCCTCCTTTTTTCCCCTTGCCTACCAGATCCTGGCTAATGTGCATATTTAGAGTTGTGCAGAATGCTGCCTTTATCAGGCTGGATTTGAAACTGCCAAAAAATGCATTTCGACATACATTGTTTTCCAGGCTAAAATTTTTTTGCCGGTGTTTCCCCATTTTTGGAAGAATCGTTCCTTGTTAGAGAAAATTAGAGAGACCTCTATTTAAATTAAGATATTTGAAAATGCGTTGAAAGCCTGATGTGGGGATGTTAACTAGACTGTCTAAAAAGATATATCCCAAACTGCAGTTTCCAACTTTAGTCTTGTAAAGCAGCTTCAGCCTCTTCTCTGCTATGCGTTGCTGCCGTTCGTCATGTCTTGGGGTGAACGTGCACAGGAGGATTTGGGGAAACTTAGTAAGTTGCACCCTGAAAAACTTCACGTACTGAAGCTAAATGTGGTTTTACTAAGTGGCCTTTCTCCTCGTGCTTACCAGCAGCGTGCCTCCCCAGCCTTGGCAGTGGGGCAGCGTGCTCTGATTTTTCCCTCCAGACCATTCCAGGAGGGCAGCAGGCAGCTCGTTTGGCCCTGCCTGGCTGGTGGCTGCTGCCTTGGTGTCATTTGTTTAGCGGAGAGATGTCAATTTGGAAGTGTGGGGAGATTTGTTGTGAAAGCTTAAAACCTGTGAGGCTGGTTGGTGTGCTGAAGCAGGGGGAGATGGCAACCACTGTCCTGTACTACGCCTCTTACCTTTTCCTTGACTCTCTGGGATTTCTTGTTTTGTAATGCGCAGACTCACCAGAGCCTACCTGGGTTCTCCTTGGGCCTGCTCCGAGAGCGGGGCTCATTTGCATTAATGATGCCATTTGTTAAAATCTTAACAAGTAGAGCTTGCCCTCAGCTATGGATTGTATTGAATTGCGTGTGTAGTAAATACCATCTCCTTTGCTGCCCTTGGGATTAACAGAACACAGGAAAGATGTCTCTCGGCACAAGTCACAGTCCTGACTCATCCTTCTGGCTGTGCAGCAAGTTGTGTAACTACTGCGGGTCGTGAAGCTGTAACAGATCCTGAATGCAAAGAAGCTGCTTGAATGCAGGTGATTCAGGAGCACTTCTGGCCTCCTGTCTTGTAACTCCTGCTGGTTTGGTTTTTGCATCTTTTCCCATACACAAACTGAAGGGATGAAACTGTATTTTTTTCTATGGCCCTCAAAATAGTATAAATTCTTTCCTCCATATTGGAGATCTTTTCCCTGCCACTTCACCCCTCTCCCTCCCAGAGGTGTGCTGTAAGAAGGAGGAAAGATCAGAATTAATATTTCTGTTACTTTCAGATGTCATAATATAGATAACACTGGGGGTGCAAATATTCTAGACATGTATTTTTGAAAGGTGAAGGGAAGCATCTCCCTCCCGCTGCGGACAAGGTTTATTGGCAGGCTGTACTGAATCCTTGCAGTCCTGCAGCAAAACTGATGGCTCCCAGGTGCTGGCCATGAACCAAGTCTCCTGGTGTTCAGAAAGAACTGTTGTGTAGACTTTGGGGCACTGCTGGAAGGTTATTTGGTTTCAGCGTTGCTATTGTGCCTGGAAATAAGGAGCAGTCATCATTCTAGGTAGAGATGCTGAGCAATCGCAACACGAAGACCCTCGCTTTCTAATTGAGGCTCCTAGGTCACACCTCAGTGCAACCTTGAAGACAGGGCCTCATTCATAGAACAACACAATCTTCATTGTGTGCTTGCCTTTACAGGCCGTATTGCATCTTTTCACTACATACATCTTGTCTTTATCTGGCTCATCCTGCAGTTTTGGTTCCAAAAATAGATGCTGTGCATGAATATGTACACACATGCGCTTTTCAGCTCTTACTCCTTTGTAGATGACCTCCTTTACAGCAGTGATGAGCACCACGTAAGAATATAAGAATATTACTCATTGCTCTTGCTACACACACAAAGCCGCAAGCAGGGAGAGATGTGCGAGTCGTATATTCAGTCTCAAAGCATTGGCTGTAAGTGTGTCCAGGTTACCTTGATGGCTCAGGACAAGAGGACTTGTCAGGAGTATTTGTGGTTGCTTAGGCTTCTGTTTTAATACCTAGAAATTCAGGTCCTGCCAAGCAGTATTTAGCAGTATCTGCAGAAATAGGGATGTTTTGACATTCAGAGAAGCCACACAAATGCTATTGACTTGCAATGAATTTAATTGAAGTGGGAAAAGGCATACAAGTCCTAGACATCCCACACCTTCAGTTGCGCTGGGAAAAATCAGAGCCTATGCTTGGATCCTCCAGGGAAAAACGTTGCATAAATGGGGAAGGATCAGGATTAATATTTCTGCTACTTTCAGATGTCACCAGTGAGATGACACAGGAGTGGCAAACATTTTGCAGTGCTGCACTGAAGCACCCACCAGAAGCTATCAGGGCGTAGGGACTGGAATCTCCTGCTGTATCCTGCAGCATTAAAAGTTTCATGAGTAACTCAGTATTTCATAACTATTTATCCTTGTGTGCAAAAGGAATGAAAAACTTTGTTTCCCATGCAGCTTCTGGCAGAACCACGAATTTTACAGGTCATTGCTCCATGTTGGATAGTTGGTAGAAGCTGTTTTGGTCCCCGGTGTTGCCATCTATGAAAGAGTCAGTGGGAGGGGTTTTTGCGGGTGCATCTGAGCTGCCGGCACGTTCTGTTGTCGGTGACACAGGGAATTTCTAGAAATTATGAGAAGGAATTCTAAGACTCTACCGTTATAATTTAGTTAACTTGTCATTATTTAGGCTAAGGAAATACAGAACCAAGTTAATTCAGAAATACAGTTCTTAACTGCTGTCAGTAACATCTGGAAGATATTTGATGTCTGTAACGCATAACTCAATCCTGCAGGGTTATTCATTGTGCAGTGCTCATCATTTGATAAAACTCAGGAAACTGCTGGACATGGTTAGACTTTAAACTCTGTACCTGGGGCAAGGACAGATTTTTCATGGCATGTCTACACTGAACTTCTTCAGCACGAGGTGAAAGATGTCCTCACTCCGTCATCCAGTCACCCAGCAATTCTTAGTGCTGAGTCATTACAAGAGAAAATCACATTATCTGATGGCTCCTCCGCTAATCCTGGGTGCGGATACATGGTGTCGTCCTCTCTGGCTGCTGTGGCTGCAGGCGTTAAGATTTGGAAATAGGATTGCATTGTAAGTGAAGTAAAGCAAAATTTTCGGGGAGCCTGAGGTTTAAAAACACCGACTCCTTTTCTGAGGGTGCTGAGTCAAATGCCAGTGGTACTGCAAAATGTCAGTTTGTGAACTTACTGAACTCCAGTGCTTACTGAAGCTGTAAGAAAAGGGAGAAGTCTTGGGGGTCTGCTCTTGAAGTCAAAGGGCTGTATTTTAGCATATGCCTTAGAAGAAGCAGGTGACTTGGAGAGAAACCTGTGGTTTCCTCCAGGTGGGACTGTGGCTGTGGCACGGCAGGGCAAGTCTCTATAGGGGCTTTCTAGTGTCTTTTCCAAGTGTTCAGCCTGTTGCCTCTTGCACTTCCCTGTGAGCTTAATCGGAGTTTCACCTGTCCTCTGGCTTATTTCTGTGCACGTGTCTCTGGAGCGTGTGGCTGTGGGTGGTGCGTCGGGAGGATTTCCTTTCTGCACCGTGGCTGGTGATGACCAGACCAGACCTGACCCTCCGGCTCTGGCCTTTCACGCAGGTGTAGGCTGTCTCTCCTCCGCTTCTCCCCCTCACCCTTGATACACTTCATTTGCTTTTGCTTAGATTTCCCCTTGTATAAGTTTGGTCTGTCTTTCGGCTGTTAAATTCTCATAGTCTCCTGCCACCCCTCTTTTTTGGGTGACAAGTCAGCCCAAAGCACCCGCTGGGCTCTGAGATGATGTCTGTTGCCACGACTGCTCGCTTCAGGTCAGTGACACAGCACAGCGGTGTCATAGCATCGCAGGAAGGCTGCGTGTGCAGTGGTGCTGTTCAGTCAGTGATCTTCTGTTTCTTCAACAATAATGCAGGGTAGCTGGCATTTTTCAGCAAGGCATGCCTGTCCCACTGCTCCTCATTCCCCATGCTTCTCGTAGAAGTTGGATCTGCTTTAAGGTCGGATTCAAAATGCTGTGCTCCTGCCCATCCTGGTGTTCTCTGCCCAGTGTAATGCTTTTTTTTTTTTTACAATTCTTTTTAAGGAAAATGCAAAAAACGAGGAGATGGTTTGAAACTGGAAAATGACCCTCAGGAGGTGAGTCACCTTTAACGCAGATGTTTGCCTCTTAGCGGGAGGCCTTTAGTCCACCTTTGGTCCATGGAGAGTAAGTTCTACATTTGTTTCCTCATTCAGGCTGGCCCCGCAGGCAGTTGAGGGGCAATCTGATCTCTGATGCTCTTCACTCTTTCGCCTGTGCATTTTGTCCTTGTTCATGCCCTCACCATAACTTCCCTGCTGTTTTCCCTTCTGTCTTTTGGGAATGACTGTGCCCCAGATGTTTACTCAGTAGCTTTATACCTGTCTGCACTCCCTCAGTTGGAAGTAAGTCCTTTTGTAACGGACTTCTGGTGAGACCTGAAGGGGTCACTTGATGCTGTGCTCTCTGGCTGCCCCTTGAAATTGGGCTAAGAATTACCTTTTAACACCCTTTGAAATGCAGGAGGAAGGGGGGCAATAGAGGTGCTACCTAGTGTGTAAAAGTAAGCAGAGCGGGTTCCTTAAGGCTCTTGCACGAATGTGTGTCCTTTTGTTCTACAGCAGAAGATCCAACCCTACTGCCGTTTCCCCAAACTGTAATTGGGCTGGCAGTGCACTTCATGGCACCTCTTGTACATGTAAAATATGTACAATTTTATCCTCGGGAAAAATTCAGTTTAAAGGCACTTGATCCCATGATCTCTGCTGCGGCTCTTAAAGAGCTTTATTGCTCCTGTTTCTGAGTCAGTGCCCTTTGGGGCTCAGCACACAGACGGTGTCCTGGTGCTGGCTCGGTAACCGCTTTGTTGAAGTTGAGGGGAAGGGCAGCAGCACTGATGTGCAGAGAGCTGAGCGCTTGGTTCTGGGGGTGGGTCAGGGCTGTGAAGAGTTGCTCTTTCACCAAGGTGCCAGTCCTGCTCAACCTGTGTGCTCAGATTAGGGGAATTTTCTTTAAAAAATTTCTCCTGCGGGGAAAACCCCTCTATGAGAACAGATGTCACACTCGCTCCTTCCTTCACAAACCTCAGTGTGTTTTCCACTCATAAAATCACAGGGTTGGAAGGGACCTCTGGGGAGCAGGGTCACCCAGAGCAGGGGGCACAGGAACGCCTCCAGGCGGGTTTGGGATGTCTCCAGAGACGGAGACTCCCCCACCTCCCTGGGCAGCCTGGGCCAGGGCTCTGCCACCCTCAAGGGAAAGAAGTTCCTCCTCAGGTTTAGGTGGAACTTCCCATGGTCAAGTTTGTGCCCGTTCCCCCTTGTCCTGTCCCTGGGCACCACTGAGAAGAGCCTGGCCCCATCCTCCTGACACCCCCCTGTCAGTGTTTATAGGCATTGATAAGGTCCCCTCTCAGCCGTCTTTTTTCCAGACTAAAGAGACCCAAATCCCTCAGCCTTTCCTCATAACAGAGGTGTTCCAGTCCCCTCATCATCTTAGTAGCCCTTTGCTGTCCCCTCTCCAGCTGTCCCCCCTGTCCTTCTTGACTCCTGGGAAATAAGTGAGAATTATTCTGTAGGCACCAAATTCCAGCAGGAGCCTTGGAGGTTGAGTACAGTACGGTACTAGCACTGTACTTTGCAGCATGTGGAGTCCAAATGATGAAAAGCAAATCTGGTACTAATAAATGCTTTCGGCCCTGCACGGGAGACACTCACTAGACACGAGATCCTGCCTTTATACACTGGAAGCAACAGAAGTACAGTCAGTATTTGGGTCGGCAAAGAGATGAAATGGGACCTCTGTCCTGTGTCCTGTAGCTTATATGGAGTTATCCTGTCGACACTGGATTTGGGGACACAGAGGGAAAAAGGAGGAGGTGGGTTTTGGCATTTGCTGTCAGACATGGTTTTTTCAGAGACTGTCAGGTGCTTCACATCCCGCTCCTGTGGGCAGTGGAGGCTGTGAACCACCGAGTGTCTTGCTTAAATGATGATGATGTGAAATACATAAATGCTTCTTACAGTTTCTGTCACTTTAGAAAGTTTGCCTGTTCAGCCCTGTATCAGCTGTGTTCTGTACAAGCCTGAAGTTGAATCAAGTTATTTACTGTGTCTTTTTCCTCTTATCTCCTCAGGCAGAGTCAGAAATGGCTCTGGATGCAGAGTTCCTGGATGTCTATAAAAACTGCAATGGCGTAGTGATGATGTTTGACATTACCAAACAGTGGTAAGACACCTTCAGCAGCACGTGCCTTGTGAGTCTCGCTCGTTTGGTGAAAACAAACGACTTCTAGGCTTCTTGGTTCCCAGATGGACTCTGGAGCTGATAACCAGCCTAATGAGTTGAAGCAAGCATGTATCCTTGAAAATAATAGCTTTATCTTCTGACACGTCTTTTAATATCCCCCTCTCCTGGTCTTCTTTCAAACAAGCGGTGTCCCTGGGGGCTTGTGTGCTGCCGTTTCTGATACAGGGCTGTCTGAGGGTTGATAATTAGTGCTGTCACAGGTGCAAAGTGTGCTGGGCGTGTTACAAACCCCTGCTCTCCAGAACACAAGGGAAAGGGAAATGCTTCTGAGAAATGACCAGGAAGACTGGGATTAGTAGGGATTATTCAGAGGCCCTAGGCTGCAGTAGCGTACAGAAATAATGAGCTGTTCATTTTGCGCATCTGCTGAGGAGAGTGAGAGACATATGGAAGGCAGAATGGAAAAAGGACGTGATAAGAGTTCCTGCTTCATATTTAAGCTTGTGTTTTACAGATTTGGTGTGGTCAGTGAGCCTGTGACAACTGGAGGGAGGGAATCCTTTGTTTATTCTGACCCCACACAGTTTTGTAGGATGGAGCGAAATATTGCTGTAGGAGATGTGAGGTTGCTGGTGGAAGTGGATTATTGAATTATTTTTTTTCCTAATGAAGAATGATACAAACATGTTTACAGCTCATGTATTTACTTGAGGGGAGCAGAGAAGCCACAGTCTTGGAAGGATTTTAGAAAAAAATTCTTAGGTTTTTTTTCCTGTCATTTGTGCACGAAACTGCTCACAGGTTGGTATTCCCACTCATCTGCCTTTATCTCTCTCTCCTATGGTGAAGGACATTTAACTATATTCTGAGGGAGCTTCCTAAAGTGCCGACTCACGTTCCAGTGTGCGTGCTTGGGAATTACCGAGACATGGGGGAGCACCGGGTCATTCTGCCTGGCGATGTGCGGGACCTCATCGACAATCTAAACAGGTAGGATGGCCCCAGGGTCACCAGGCAGGGGAGCAGACCTCGGCGACTCTCTCATCACCCGTAGATAACGGTATTGCTGCCGTGTTTGAGATGCACGCCACGTTCATCCTCTGACCCTGTGCCTAGCTTTTGGGCTTTCAGATCTCCAAGTGTCTCACACAGCAGCTCCAGTTTGCACGATGGGCTCTTTGGTCTGTATCAGGCAGGTTGTTAGCTCTATGCCTGGAAACAGTGAGCACCTGTTGGCATCTGCCTTTCAGAACTACTCTTCCCAAGAAGTTGTCTTCTTTCTGGGTAGTCCTCCACTTGTGAAAGAATTCTCTCCCTGCAGCACAACTGTTCTCTCCTCCAAATAATTCTGCTAAAAGAGAGGCAGCGGGTGCAGCTGGCTTCCTTGCTCTTCCTCTGAGAGCATTCCGACCCAGCGTCTACTGGGCACAGCCAAGTCATACGCCTCCCTTGCCAGCCAGGCAAGATTATCCCATATGCAGAGATCTGAGGCTCTCCATTATTTAATATAAAATATTATTTGTTGTTCAGGATTCAATAGTTTGTACCTTTTTGTGTGGTTTTATGTTTTTAAGGCATTTTTTAATTTTTCTAATCTCTTAGTTGTTTGTACCTGTGTCAGGCGCACAGAAATGGTGTCGGTTTTAAGGCTTGATTCTGTAATGTAATAATTTCTTTACAAGTTCATCCCTGTTTGTGACTTACCTGAGTTTCATGCCCACTGCTGATGCTTGTGACTTAACGTAGGTGTGTGGTTTTAAACCAAAACCTTCCCTGAGAAATGGACAGCTTGTTCAGCTGTGAACCCCTGGCTTAGAAACCAGTGGCCCAATGTCCTGACATAGTATTTCTTAGTCTGGCATCCTCATGATGCTGCAGCACAACAGCAGCCGTGTTGTGCCACCCTTCCAGAGGAACAAAGTGTGAATTTGTTCTGTAAACAGAACAAGGAGTCCCTAGGAGAATGACCTGCTAGCCTACATTTGGGGATTGAGGGGTTGGACTGTAAATGAGGATTGTTCATGGTATGTCATTCAGCAAGTGCCTCTCTGTGTGTACACAGTCTGTGGCCTTTGTGCAGTGCTCTTCTCTCTCTGTCTGGTTGAGACAGGCCTCCCGGCTCCTCGTATTTTCGCTATGCTGAGTCTTCCATGAAGAACAGCTTTGGCCTCAAGTACCTGCACAAGTTCTTCAACATCCCCTTCTTGCAGCTGCAGGTAAGAGAGAGGGTGTTTCCCTGATGTGCTGGGCGGGTGGGACAGATTCATTGTCTCTGAGCTGGGAATTTGGTATTTGGGGTTGATTTTGTTGTTAAAGGATCCTGAGCAGATTTTTGGTTTTGTAAGAGTTGTTAACAAAATTATGTCAGTACATCGGTGCCTGTGACTTCAACAAGTCTCTGCTTGCAAGAGGACTCTACTCTGCCGTGTTCGCAAATGCTTAGCTCTGGAGAAAGGATCCAAGGTGATGAATAACAGCAGCAAGAAAAATGCATCCAGTGGTGTGGGTACCAAGTCAAAAATGTTACGGGCACACATTTGTTCAACTTTGTGTTTAAATTCTGCTCAATTAAAACTCAGATGGGTAGAGATTTTGTCATGAACCGAACAGTTTGGGGACAGCTATCTTTGCCCTACTGGTAACTGATCTGCTTGGGTCCTGTGCCCATAGATCTAAGTCCCGTATCTCCTTCCGAATGGAGGTTTCTTGAGTAGTCTGAGTGGAAAGGCAAAGGCCGAATGGGTACGGAGGGGTGGAATTCTCAGCTGTGGTCCTTTAGAAGAGGACCTTTTGGGGTGATCATACAGGAGTCCTTTGGGATCAACATTGTGTGCTTTTTGGGGGTACATATGATGTTGTGTCATTGTTCTCTTTTGGATGGAAAAAACCAGGCAGTTGATCTTGATCAACTTTCACGTTACTTTCACCAGTAACTGAAATGGCTGTGTGTATTTTTATACAAATAATCCCCACTGAAATGCTAGTTCAGAAGAAGTGTGGATATATTACTGGATGTTACCATGGCCTCAGGCTGCAGAGCAGAAAGAACCAGGTGAAGAAAATCGAATGTATAAAACCCCAGTAAAAGAAGTCAAAGAATAGATTTTTGATGAGGAAGTTGTACGATTCTGAGATACAAACCCGACTTGCTTCTTTCTGGAGAAAATTGAAATCTGCCAGCATAGTGTTGGTTAAATGTTTGGTTTTATAACCTTGGCTCCTAATGGTAAAGTGATGTCTTGTGGAAATCATGCAGAATAATTAGTTCCCAGGTTACTTTTGTTGGTTTTGTAGATCTCCTTTTTTTTTCTCAAATATGTGTTGATAAGAGACAGAGCACAGCCTTCCTGCCAGATCTGTTTCTGGAAGCTGCTTGTAATGATACTGTTAATAATCAGTATATACAGTAATTTCCCTAGCTGTGGTTATGAGCAGGAAATGCCAAAGCATTTGTAGGACTGGGTTGCTTGGAAGCAGCTTTAGGATGCAAGCCTTAGGGGACCTTTGATTTAAATGTGCTGTGTATAAGTAAACATGATCCATTAATCTGAGACTGAAGGCAATTAGGACACTTAGATAAGGTAATTGTCCCCAAGGCCAGAGAACTTCTTGGACAAATCTCGGTCTTTAGGGAAATAATAAAAATAAATCTGATACAACCTTTAGTTGTTTGGAGATTCCAGTGACAGTTGCTTGGGAGAGGTGAGGGAAAGGGGTGACCAGCCCACGTTTGTTCTGCTGCTCAGTGAGCTCAGGAGTAGTCTAAAAGGTGCAGGTGCCACATAATATGAGCCCCAAACCCTGTGTTTTTCATAAAATCCCAGAACAGTTTGGGTTGAAGGGACCTTAAAGCCCCCCCAGTGCCCCCCCTGCCCTGGGCAGGGACACCTCCCACCAGCCCAGGCTGCTCCAAGCCCCGTCCAACCTGGCCTTGAACCCCTCCAGGGATGGGGCAGCCACAGCTTCTCTGGGCAACCTGCGTAATGTAACCGCAGCCTCATGTAATGTAACTAAATAATTCAGCACTGCAGAAACAAACTTAAAAAGACCTCTCATTGCAGTTTAGTTCCAAAATGTGCAGGGGGAGATTTGGAAGGGCACATGTGAACTATGCTTGTAAATAAGTTTGCTCTGTTCTTTGTACCTCGACGCAGAAGGTGGCAGTGGAGGAGTTTGTCCTGTGTCTGTCCGTCAAGGAGAGGGTGGTCAGACCACAGCTGCCTGGATTTTCCTTTAAAACAGCAAGGCCATAACTAATTCCTGTAGCTCAGTGCTCATGCAGGGACTGGAGGCAGGTGCTTTTCTGTGCATTCTGATAGAAGTCACAGTGCAGGATCCAATGCTGCTTTCATTTGCAGCCTTCTGGTTGTGCAGGAGATCCCTGGCCTTGCCAAACCCTGCCAAGGCAGGTGACACTGCAAATTTGGAGGCTTTTGAGTGCTTCCACACAGGTTTTGGGGCTTTACTTGATGTGAATCTCCAGCTGCGATGTGCTGTGCTTAGCGTTTCCAATGCCACTTGCATATATGCCGCAGGTTTATTAGAAGAGCATCCTGCTGCTCTGCGTAGCTGCTGCTGGGTGGCCCTGGGCGTTCTGGGGGTCCTGGAGACCCGCTGGGAGCCGTGCCTTGGGTCACAGGGAGCCAGGGCTGGCCCCGCTGGGCCTGATTAACCACCTTGCGGCACAGTGGTAACATTCGTAGGAAAATCACAGCTAGACTTAATTCCTAAAAGTTCTGCTGATACCTTCAGAGAAACTTGCCAGTAACAGGCTCCAGGAAGGAATCGTTTCCCTGGTACTGTAGTGGAAAGCAGGGTTAAAGGAGAGCAAAGCTCCCAGGTATTTAATACACGTATGGTTTAACTGGTCTCAGTCGACCTCTGAGGTTTCGCTGTGCTCCTCAGCCTGCCCTCCCGCAGCTCCCAAGGGGAAGGGGAGTTGTTCAGCTGTATGTGAGATTCCATGCTGTCCTTTAGCGGAGTTGGTGTTCGGAGCAGTGGTTTTAAGTTGCACACTTCTGTCTCCAGCTTCCACTCATGCATCTTTCATGAGGAAAGTGGTGGCTGAAATTCATACCCCCGGTATAGAGCATGTCCCCTCTAGCAGCCCGGGCTCTTCAATTATTTATCAGCACCTCTCCAGCGGAAGGATTGTCAAACCGCAGAGGCGGTTTGGCTGTAGGTAGTGCTGGTGGCCCACAGAACGTGCAAATGTGATCAGGTCAGCCCGGCCTTCGGATGCTGCGCTGGAAGGAGACAGAATTCTGCAGACAGCTGAAATTGCCTTTTCCCAGGAAGCACTTGAAAGTGGCAGTCAGCCAAAGCATTGGTCTGTAGCACATGATTTATTCCCTTCTTTTGGGTCATTGCTAAAAATAAGCTGTTTCTTTAATATTTTAATACCAGCATGGTAAAATAGAATTTATTTTTTAAGTATTTGGAAGTCCATTATTAGTGATGCATTTTTACAAAACTAAATGCAGCTCTCTCTTAATTATATTGAAGTTCTTAATTTACTGTAATCTGTGAAAATTTAAATAAATACAACTCTGCTATATGTCTTGTTGCCAAAGTATGAGGATCAGCAAAGCATTTGTTTAATAAAAGCCATTATCTCAGTGCCTAAGGTGAGCACTGGAGAGCAGTGGCCCTTCTGTCTCTGTTTATTCAGCTAATTTGGTCAGCATTTATTTCGCTCCTGTTAGGAACCCGAGGACAAGGAAGCAAAAAAAATTCTCTTTTTTGTCTCATTTTTGCTTACACTGTATGAATAACATAAAAGGATGAAATTTATTCCTTCTAAAATTTTGAATTTCTTGAATCTTGAATTCTGAAGTCTAGAATTTGAATTCTAAAAGCTAGAATTACTTCTGAAGTCATGATTAGTATTTCTGTTTAGCATAGCAAAGTTAAGTATGTGTAGCATGTTTTGCTGAAATTTTGTTGTCTGTATGCCACAATAAAGGGAATTTGAGTTAACTAATGACTTCATAATTCCATGTATACAAGTTAATTGAATTCAAGTTTCCATCTGCATAGAGCTTATGCATATGATGAATAAAAATTACCTAGCAAAGGAAGTATGGATCAGTCCAAGCTCTTAGTAACAAAGGTAAAAATGAAAAATCGAAATGCCTTGGAAGCAGTAAATAAGCTGAAATGATCATAGAAGCTCTTAAATTTCCAGAAAGACTGTATCTTCCAGTAAATTAGCATGCTGAAAGGTTATCAATGATTATGAATCACTCAATCTTATAAATATACAAAATAAAAATTGCTTAAACCTTGTTTGCTGATTTAAGTCATGGTAGAATTTGATATAAATGAGCCTGCTCCATGGAGGACTCAGTCTGTGCCCTGACTGCTCCCCTGGGCAGCGGAGAGTGGTGTGTTTTATGGGAGGCAGATGAGATACTTGCTCTTTAAATTTGTGCATTTTCTTGATAGCTCCAAAGTTGTCGAGTCTACGAAACTGCATTGTCAACAGTACATGTACATGGCTAGTGAATGCCTTTGCTTTAACCCAACCAGAGAATCACAGAATGGTTTGGGTTGGAAGGGACCTTAAAGCCCACTGAGTGCCCCCCCTGCCCTGGGCAGGGACACCTCCCACCAGCCCAGGCTGCTCCAAGCCCCGTCCAACCTGGCCTTGAACCCCTCCAGGGATGGGGCAGCCACAGCTTCTCTGGGCAGCCTGGGCCAGGGGCTCACCGCCCTCACAGCAAAGAATTTCTTCCTAATCTCTACTCTAAATCTCCCCTCTTTCAGGTTAAAACCCTTCCCCCTTGTCCCATGGCTCCCCTCCCTGATCCAGAGTCCCTCCCCAGCTTTCCTGGAGCCCCTTTAGGGACTGGAAGGGGCTGGAAGGTCTCCCCGGAGCCTTCTCTTCTCCAGGCTGACCCCCCCAGCTCTCTCAGCCTGTCCCCACAGCAGAGGGGCTCCAGCCCTCCCAGCATCTCTGGGGCCTCCTCTGGCCCCACTCCATGTTAGTCTTCCCATAAGGATTTTATTCTGTAAATAATGTGGCAGATTATGGAATTTTTTTGCAGCAAGCATGTGTCTTTTTAAACACGGAATTAAAAATTCATTGCGTTATTGATGCTAAACTTAAAAAAATAGTTGTCAAAGTAGAAAACCTGAATGCATGTTGAGCATAAGGCAATGGTAAAAGCAAAAACCTTTTCCGCTTGGAGGAGCCCTGGGCTTTCTGTCCGCTCTCCCCCTGTCTGAGCAGAGGTGCAGCCTGGCCACCGAGGTGTGGTGGCCCCGCTGCGCAGCACCGAGCGCCATCGGCCATGTCCCAGCACAAGCTGTCCCTGCTTCCTGTGCCAGCGGGCGTGCAGGCGGTGGGAGAGGGAGGACTGACACTTGCAGGTGCTGAGCATCCTGACTTCTGACTCTAGCATTCCGTGTGTGAATTGATGGACGTGGCCCCTGCTGCGAGCCTCCCCGGGAGGCCGGGCAGTGCCCAGCTGCAGCTGAGCAGAGGGGATGAGGCCGTGGCGATGCACAGACAGCTCTAGTCTTGCCCAGGCCCTCCTGAACGTGTTTCTGCCGCAGCGGACGCCGTTAGCCGCGGAGGCAGGGCTGCGGGGCAGAGGGCCGCAGGCTGGTGCTGGGTGAGCTGCGGGGCTGGCCCTGCCGGCGCGGGCTTGGCGTCACGCTGTGGTTATTGATCGCTTGTCGTTGCCATCCGGGCTATCCGCAGGAGGGTCCCGTGACCATTTGCAATTGATTTTGGGCCTTTTAAGCCGGCACTTCCCCTCAGCTGAGGTTTTTGCTTAGATTCTGTTGGAAATGTGGGAAGGGAAAGACTGAATTTAGCTACCCCATGGTACGTTAGTGAACCCAACTCACTTCTTGCACACTTCAGCTGGCCTGGAGGGTCTGTCCCCCACCTGTGGGGCAGCACCTGAAGGCAGAGGGGCAGTGGCTTCTAAAATGCCACCGAGTTGACAGGTTGTGTCACTCATCTACCCCGACAGTAAAAAGAAAATTATTGTGAGCTTTTGCATCAGCTGGGCCCTACTCACGGAGGGGCTTCTTTAGGCAGGGATAAATAAAAGATGAGAATGAATGGATTGCAGCTCTGTTCTCCGCGGGGGTTGGTCCTGTTCTCCAAATGCGGCTGGTGGTGCTGTGTCTGAAAATCACACGGTATTGATTTATGGCTGAGTACAGCTCGCAGAACAAATTACTTTCTTACACACAGGCTTTCTGGATTAACGTACTTTTTCTACCGCTTCAGCTTCCCTGTGTGCTTCTGTATTTAAACTGAACACCGTGAGAGGGACCAAAGCTCCTGTTTAATTGATTGCTGTGGGGACAGTGGTGACACAAGATCTCGCGGCACCCCGGGAGTGCAGAGATCTCTTACCATGACCCTTCCTGCTCAGACCCAGCTTGTTTTCCTTTCTTCAGAGGGAGACGTTGCTACGGCAGCTGGAGACGAATCAGCTGGATATTGATGCAACTTTGGAGGAGCTGTCAGTGCAGCAAGAGACAGAAGATCAAAACTACGAACTGTATGTCATTGAGCCATCTTTCCTAACTGTTTTGTTGCAGTCTCAGTGTCACACAAATGTTGGGCGGCCCCGGCTATGGCATGTGGCCAGGCTTGAAGGGTCCAGTGAGTGACATATAGGGTTTCTTTGGATCTTGTAAAGTATCACTTTTAAGTGGCATCAGCTGCCGTGAGCGTGCACTTGGGGGTCCCTACGAAAGGGTCTGGTTCCCCCAGGCACGTGGTCTTTGGGAGGGCAGTGGAGGTGGGGCTGAGCAGCACGCCTGGAGGCAGCACGTGCTGACGGGACCCTCGATAAGTACGTTGCAGCCTCTGATGCTGAAAGGGGATATTTTCCATCTCTCTACTGCTCAGCACACACATTGGTTCCCCTTCTTTTGACTGTTGTGTTCCCGTGTGTTGTGTGCCTTGTGACAGGCACAAAGTTATAGCAACAGCACCGTTGTCTTTTGTTCCCTTTGAATACTTCTAGACTCCTCAGTGCATTTCTGGTTTGAGACAGTGTCTGGTTCCTGCTGCCTTGTGTTTGTTGGGTGCCCTGTCTGTCTGCTTGCTGCTTGAAATGAGCTTTTGCCAGATTTAGCCCTACAAAGCCAGTATATCTGTAGCACAGGGAACAGGAACCTCTTCAGATTTGTATGTAGTTGACAAGTGTGCTCTGTGAATTCCCATTGCAAGGTCTTTATTGCAGCGATGTGCAAGCCAACCACAGAATGAAACTGGAAAATGATTCTTTACAGGCAGCTTTATTTGGAAGTTGGAATTGATGATTATGAAATATTCATGCACAGCCATTTTAACAAGCATTTTTCAGACCAAGTTTCAGGTTCTGTAACCTTGGGCAGCGTGTTTTCCCTTGTGAGAACGCTGAAATACCCCCCGTACACACAAAGCAATACTGTTGCCAGAGCGTTCACCTCATTCCTGTCCTTAGGGACTGGTTAGTCTCCTCATGCCTTCAGCAATTCTCTTGATGTCCCTACTCAAAGGACTGGGCTGTGTGGGCCGTGCTGTCAGATTGTTTTCCAGTACTTTTGTTTATACTGCGTCAGTAGTGGCAAGATACTTAAAAGAATCAAGAGTTGGCAGAGCCGTTCCAAACTTAGACCAGAAGATCTTGATGTTTCGTCACCTCTCACCCTTACACCAGCTTTAGCATTTGCTGGACCCTTGCACGTGCCACTTCAGCTCGCAAATCCAGGAGAGAACTACCTTCTGCCGTGTCTGCTGCTGGGTTAGTCTGAGTTGGGCTGGCTCTGAGAAGCATCTGCTCGCCACCAGATCTTTAAGCGAGCAGCAGCAGTGTGGTGCTGGCAGAGCTGGAAGGGCAAGGAGTTCCAGCAATGGGTATTGGACTGGATCATCAACATATAAAATGTACACCATTTTATAACACTGGTGTGCTTCCGCTGCCAGAGAGTACCCTTTCTGGGTACGTGCCTCTGCAGAGATACTGTGATGACTAAGGAGTATCATTTGCGATAGCACCCAGGATCCTGGGACCAGACAGGTCCCATTGCTCGAGGCACTGCGCACTGACCAGTCCGAAGGCATGTTCTTGCCTTTTGGGCCAGCTGATGGGTCGCAAGCATCACCTCAATAGAAGCCCCTTAGTCATCTGCAGAAACTCCAAACCCAAATGGACGTTTGGCCCACACATCCGCGGGCTGTTGTTTTCCAGCAGGGGGAACAGGAGGTGGGGTGCCTGCACCTGAGGATGCCGGTTGCCCGGCCAGGCCAGCAGCTGCCCTTCTCCTGCCGTGGGAAAGGGCTGCCCAGCTGCTGGGGAGGGCTGGCACTGCAGGGGGCTAATGGCACGATTAGGCTGCATAATTGGCTTAACATGGCATAAAAAATACCTTAGTACCTGGCAGAAGAGGAGTTGCTAAAATATTCAAAGCAAGACTTTCTCCTAGGATTCTGGTTAGTAAATAAACTGACATTTTTATGCAGCTGGCCAGCTCCTGCTTTCCCTTCAGCAGCCGCACATTTACATCCCTGTACTGAGACCAATGCTTTTTGCCGTCAGAGAATAATGCTTCTTTATAGAAAGGTCTTCAAAATGTCCCCGGATGCTTCCTGGCTTGAGCCACTGATCCCAAAAGAAAGCATCGGGCCGTGTCACATCTAAGTACTTTGACCACACTGACTAAAACAGAGTGCTATTTTAGAATTTGTGAGGCTTTTCTCTGAACTCCAGGTGGAAATAAAGAGTCTGTTTCAGTGGCCCCTCTCTGAAGCAGATAAGCTGCCGAGAGGTTACTTCAGCCCCTGAACTGAAAAGTATACTCTTCATACATTCATTTTTTATCCCTGCAGAAGCTTTTCAGGCTCAAGTCCTTTAGCCAAAGTCACGATTTAAAGGAATAACCACATTCACCTGGCAGGGAACTCTGGTTTGGGTAAAGTTCTGATTCTTCGTAAAGGCGTAGGCTGGTGAGAGGAGTGTCTGTGCACACAGTGACTGTACTTATGGGAGTTAGGGCTTGCAGTTGTTAGATGGGTCTGCAGTGCCCATTACTAAGGCTTGGGAAGGTCTATGCATCCATATCTGTCAGACGTCCATCGTTTTGGGATTATCCTGTTTAACATGCCGCTGCTGTGCATGTCAAAATGAGCACCTGGTGTGTTGTCCTCTGACACTCACCTTGTTGCCTACAGCATCAGCGTTGGGGCAGCGTGACTTGGTGACCCCAGCAGACGTGAAACCCTTGTTGGTGGCTTCAGTTTAGACACTCTTGGATTTCTGCTGTTGGTCGGCACAAATTGCGCAGCGAGGAGAGGTGTCCACAGGCTGTGGTGTGGCTGCTGCCGCACCTCCTCCGAGGCGATTCCTGCTCTCCTGCCATAAAATCAGGCCGTGGAGCAAGGCGAGGAGACAGCGCCGGGACACCTCGGTTATTTCATTCACCCCCGTGCACATCCAGGAGCTGCTCTGTCACAATGACCAAGGCTAAATTTGGATCGGTGAGAACAGAAAGAACACTGGATCTCTTGCTCCTGCTGCAGTGGGTACCTGAGGACGAGCTGTCATTGCTCCCAAATGTGGCTCCCGGAGAAGACACGAGGTGGCACACAACGCTGCTCCTCCGCTGCCGGGGCTCTGCCGCTCCCCAGCACAGTGAGGGGCTTCCAGCTCCTGCCCTGGGCTGTCTCCTCTCCACATGCCACATCTCTTGCTCTTCTACTTTCCCGGTGGTTTCTCAGATTTTACGTTTTCTGTGTTGGCAAATTTCATCCCTTTTGGAGTTCCTGAGTTCTAATTAAACAAACAGCATTGACTTTTTTTTTTTAACTCTGTTTTGAATTTGTATTTAATTTGCTCAATTTTTCCGTCTCTAATTGTACACAGCTTATCTTCTGTCACAAGGAAAGCTGTTCATGCCCAGTGTGCCTGTTCCCTCACTGAATGGTGCATGTAGAGAAATAAGTTTAGGGAAATTGTGTAAGCTCTTCCTGCATATTAATTTTTTGCAGGAATGCACTGCTGGTGGAAACATTTGCAAAAGTTAGTAAGAAGCAGACTTAATGCATGGTTTTTCATGAGCTTTTACTACATTTTTTCTAGTATTACTCTTTTTTTAATCTCAAAAGGCAAAATTTAATTTCAAGGGTTAAGTAATCAGCTCTCTTTGAATTAACTTTTTTTTCGCCCTAGGGATTAATGTAAGTTAGTCGAAAGGAATCCTTAAGTTCTTCTTTGTGAGATATTCCATCTTCTTTCACACTCAGTTTTGAGAAGCTTCAGGGAATTGTCATCTGTAAACCACCGTGATTGTTTGGTTCATAAGCGTGTGAAATCCAACTTCTTCACAGGAATTGTTCATGAGAAATGAATTTTCAGATCGTTTACGCCTTGAGTTTAAAAGGTCTTATGCAAACTTTGTATGATCCAAGCTGCAACTTCTGCAGCGGCAGGACCTGTCCCGGGTTTGCGTGGTGATGGAGGTCCTCTGGGTCCTTTCCCAGTGGTGCCATACGGCTGTCGTCTGTCCTCTCGGGGGATCCTGGACAGCCACGTGCTTCTGTCTGGGTGGGGAAGAAGATGGACCGGTGACTGCAGAAAGGGATTTCCTCTTCCCTGATGAGGACTCTTCTTTTGGGAGACACACTGCCTGCATTAGACAGCTTTATTTGCGATGAAGTCATTGATTTGGTGTGGGGCAGTTATTTGCTTGTTTGTTTTTTCCGCACTGAGCAGAGCTTGCAATTTTGCGAATACCGTGGTGCTGAGTAACTGCAGCGCTGCCTGGCAGGAGGAGCCGCTGCTCGAGCTGTTCTCCCCTGTCTTCAGCTACATTGAAGTACAGGCCCGGATTCACACGGCTAAAGGCTGACTTACCAGTTAGGAGAATAAAACCACTTTTGCTTTCCCTTCCTCTTGCCCCACCTTTATCGTTCCCGCTTGCTGTGAATCCCTGTTGCCGTCAGACAGATCAGGAGCCAGTGTGATGGGACTCTAGGACAAGGGTTTAGTGTGGGGCTGCATTGGGAATTGCTTGCAGGTAACCCTGTCATCATCGACCTTGCTAGAGAAGTGGAGAGCATGGAGCATGTCCAGTATGTTGTGGAGGGGGGGTTAGCTGCATCCATTTTGTGTCAAGTGGAAAAGCTGAGGAGCTCCTGGGGGGGCTCTGTGAGGCCTGGGCAGCAGGATGCGACTGCGCCGGGCAGTGGAGTGCGCGTCTGGGCCCTGGGTTTAGGGGCGAGTCGGGTTCAGTACCTTTAACCAGCCCAAAACAAACACGTGGAAATCTAACCCTCAATAACCCCAATTAAATTGATGTCACACGGCCTATTAACCTTCATTTTCACAATTAATAAAATAACCCAAAGCATTTCTTGCCACATGAAATAAACTTGAAAAATTGATCACAGCATGTTAGAACCGGGAGCCAAAAAGCTTCAGGCTGCTCCCATCTCTGGTAGTAAATGGACATGAGTGCTGACAATTTTAGGAACTGTGACGCTAACAAGCCCTTTTTTGCTTTTTTTTCGCTTGCTCTGGGAGCAGAGCAACAGGAACCTCGGGCCCTGATGAGTTTTTGTTCCCACAGAGCATGTTAGTCTTTAAATTGCATAAAAGTCTCCTCTTGCAAGCGGGTCCAACTGACAGTGGATTCAGGGATTTTGAGGATGTGGACTTGTGACTTGGTCTGAAATGGAAGGATTGAAAAGCAAACAAGGAGCCCACGTGGGTGAGGACAGATAACCCACCAGGACTTGCGTGGCACATTTGCTGACTCTCAGTCCTGGCCAGAACAAGTGCACTGGGGTCTCAGCGTGACTTCAGCTTGTGCGTTGGTAGGACCTGCTCTGCTGCACCTAGTGAAGCTGCTTGTTTCACACTAAGATTTTAAGTGAGTCCTTTTGCAAAAGACTGGCAAAATGATAGAACAAGGAACATGGTGGCCAGCTTGTATAGAATATGAGAAAAACCAGACACGTGGCAAGTTTGGCCTGGTGTGTTCCCAAAACAGCCCCGCTTGTGCCTCTGCAGAGCGTGCGTAAAGCCAGAGAAAGCATTCATGCATTATGTAGTATTTTCGAAGCGTGGAGGATGCTGAGACACCTCCGCCCTGGAAATTACTGAGAGCTTGCTGGCAGCATTTTCATGTATGCTGGTTTTCCACCCACCTCTTTCATGGAAGAAGATATGAATATGAATATGAAAGCTCAGCAGAGCTGGTTTATGCAGCCCGTGTAAAACCGGTATCAGAGCATCCTTATTTCCCTGGTGTCATGGCACGCAGCACAGAGCTTGGCCCACGTGTCTGGTTGGGGATGAGGAAGGTGACACGAAGCACACGTGCCACAGCTCTCCTAGGTGCTGTGCTGGGGTAAGAGCCTGTGTCGAGTTGTCCCCAAATAACCATTGTGTCTTCCTCCTAAAAATAACTCGTTCTTATGCCCTTCACATAATGTAGGTGAGCAAGGCACAGGAGCAGGTGCAGAAGAAGCCTGCACATGTGTTACTCTCCAGACTAGCTGAGCTGGAGGGAAGGATGATACTCTTTATACTTCAGTTATGTAGCATTTTTTCCCTCCAGCACTTAAAATTCACGTGTTTCTGCAGGAGAAACAGGTGGTAGTTGCAGCCCTCCCTCCCTCTGGAGCTGGCCACTTGCCCAGAACAAAGCAGGTTGTTTCCAAAACAGGCAGCTTTGGTCCTACGAAGTACAGTCAATCTTCAAATACCCTGATATTGTAAAGAGTGTCCTGCGCTTTGTTGGGTCCAGCTTTGAGTACTCTTGGTGCTTCATATTCTGTATCCTAAAATTCCTATAGATGTACTTTTTGTGTACTTCATACAGGATCCTTGATCCTTAATCTTCACTGTACAATCGTCTTACCCTGCCTCAGTCACCCGGTTGCTTTGATGGTGGGACCCAACATCCTGATCAGAGACTCGGAGGTTGTTCTGTTCTGTTTTCCTGTAGCGTTGGTGATTTCGGTGCTCACATAAGCAGCCAGAGAGCCCAGCTCCGCCAGGAGAGCGAGCAGTGCTGGCACCAGTGTCTGGGATGCTGGAAGCGGCAGTGCCCAAGCTTGCAGAGCTTCCAGCCAGGATCGCTGTTGCTATAAACAGGAACAGAGGTGCATGTAGATCAGCTGGGATTAATCGCTCTTCACAGCTGGGAGGCAGGAGTCTTTAACTCTGAGCAGGGCTTGGGAGGAGGGATAAGTACCACAAAGCAGAGCTATTCAGCCATCCTGCCTTCGGCTCGCCGGGAGCTCTGAATCAAAGCTCGGAGGGGAGGGACGACAGAATTTAGCACTCAGTGCTTCTGGTGTGGATCTGCGGAGCCGCACATCCTGTGTGGGCAAGTCTCATGGATGGCTTTTCAGGCCATAGCAATTCACACGGCTGTGTGGATTCAGAGCATTCGCTTTGTTGGACAAGGGCTGAATTGCAGGTACCCTTGGTTTACCTTTCCCTCACCACAGATGCTGTGCGTAGTCTGCCTCGAGGGCTCTCGGGGGCGTGGATGGTGACCCCCTCCTCGAGAAAGCAGTGATGTGCGGCTGCTCGGCCCTGCAGCACAGCGACAACGATGCATTAAAAATACACTGTGATATTTTTGCGGGGTGTGTGGTGCATTGTGCGCCTTCCAGACAAACCTGATGCAGTCTCCACAGAGCTCAGTGCAAGAGTTAGGCTCCTTTATGTTTTCTCTTTGGTGCATGACAAATCGTGCATCATTTTCACTGTTGCACAGCTCACCCCGGCTACTAGTCCCCTGGGAGGGAGGATGCTGGAATGGATGCTCTGATCTCAGCTCTGCCGGGAGCTTGTTTTGTTGTCGCCAGGCTGCTGGGTAGATAAGCACATAAGCCTTGCCCCAGATCCCGGTGGAAGCATCAGTGAGGCTACTCAGCGTGGCAGTGATTTGGGTGCCCTGACAGCAGTCCCGGGGGACGGGCAGTGAATGCTGTGTGACAGCCAGGCTCCTTTTCTGCTCCTGCCAGGCAGCGTTGCGACTGCAGCCTTTAGTCCGCTCTTCTGGAATGAGTGAGACACGTCTTGCCTAGCCATTTGCTTGTGGTGAACTTGGAGCAAGAACACGTTTCCTAGCCCTTGAGCAGATGACTGTTTCCTTTCTCCTGCAGAATTTCTTCCCATTTCTGTTACTCAGGATCATCCAGTTCTTTCTGTATCTTGTCCCTGTCCTCTCTGTTGATGCTGCCTCCCAACTTCCAACCCCATGAGCATTTCCCAAATCTCTGTGCCGCTTCATTGAAATACTGAACTGTATCTCAAGGCTAATCCTGGAGGAACTCTAAACTGCTAATGCTGCTTCTTAGTGCTACCCTTTATCTCCACTTTAGCCAGTTCCTTAGTTAGGAAGGACTCCTGATTTTCCAATTCAAGTAACGGCTTCCTGGGAATGTTGATCTCTAGGGTTCCAGATACTGTTGGTCGCAAAGTATATTAGTTTGTTCCTTAAAAGGGTATCAGGTTGCTCCTTAAAATAGAAAATGGTGTCTCAAAGGTGTTTAGAGTCTTTTATCCCCTGCTGTTTGCTTTCTGCTCAGCAGTCGTTCCAGTGGAGGGCTCTGGCTGGCTCAGGTCCCTGAAGGACGAGGTCGTGCTCTGCGAGGGAGAGGAGTCTCTGTTTTGACACACTCACTGCCTGGGGCGCAACTGCGTCTGTCTACAGATGAACCAGAGCCTGTGTGCTCTGGGCTCATTAGGCTTAATGAAACAAGAGGCAAGACCATGACATGCTAGGTTTTATACATGATACTTCACTGTGGGTGTCCTTTTTATATCTCTCAGACGTGTGACATGTAGCAGATTTTATTTTGAGACCATTTCATAGCGAAAGCCTGGCTTTCTGTCAGTGTTTCTTCGCATACAGCTTGTGAGCATGCTGCTAACCAAACGGGCTGCAGAAGGAGGCTGCAGCAGCATCAGCCTTGCTCTCCTTTTTGCAGAGGCTAGCGCGTTTAACCCTCTGTAGCGGTACAGGCTTTATTTCTAGTCAGGAATCCAGCCAGGACCACAACTTGCTTCAGAGCTTCTGCTGCTTGACTCCGCTGCCTCCCACGCAGAGGGGGAGTGTGGGGGGGGGGCGCTGCCTGTGTGTCTGCGCATGGCACGGAGGATAATCACAGTCAGTCCTCTGTGAGCCCTCTGGATAGCTCTTTTCTTTTGACGCTCAAGGATTCTCCTGGCAAATCCATTCTTGGCTGAAAGGAGAGGTTTTTATAGCAATTGAGTTTTCTTGAACACTCTGATCTCTTCTGCAGAATCTAAAAATGTGCCGTTCCTGTAGCACTTACTCCCTTGGAGGCATATGTCCAAGAACTGACTTAAGGTTGTGTTTCAAGCCCTGGCATGTAGTTACAGTCTGTCTATCCAGGGAGTTCCCAGCAGCACTGCAAATGTAGGTGTCACCCTGCGGTGCACAGCAGGTTGGGGTTCTCCACACCTCGATGCAGATCGGGTGAGTTTAGCTCACGTGGGTGAACCAGATTTACTGTGGCCAAGGGAGTAACAGCATCACTGAGAGCAGACCTGCACCCTCCCAGCTCAGCTCAGAGCCGGAGCAGCCCAGCACTGTGCTCAGTGCTCTGTTGAGCATGTTTTCTCCATTCCTTATATTTGCAATTCATCTTCCCTGCAGCTTCCTTGAAATGATGGAAGCCCGAAGTCGAGGACACACATCGCCACTAACAACTAACGGGCAGAGCCCTTCCTCTGGCTCCCAGTCACCCATCGTACCTCCGAGCTCCACATCGACAGGCAGCTCCAGCCCCGGCACCCCACAGCCACCGCAGCCGCTTTCCACAAGCTCCACCGTCTCTCCTGAACCCCCCGCGTCTTTCTCACCAGTGCCTGCACCCGAGGCCCAGCAGCCACATGCGCCTCCGCCAGCTACAGCCTCCCCAGCACCTCCAGCCGCAGTCCCACCGCCCAAGCGCAGCATTATTTCCCGTCTGTTTGGGACGTCTCCTGCGTCGGAGCCCTCTCCTCCCCAGCCAGGTAGGTGCTGGAGTGCAGTGCCTGGGCAGGGTGTCACCTGCGGGGGTTTCTCTGTTTTCCTTCCATTTTTTCCCTGCGAGAGGCTGAGCAGACAGGTGTCTGAAGAGCACAGGCCCTCTGTGTGTGCAGTGTGTGTCCAAGGAAAGCTGCGCTGTCACTCTCTATTTTTCTCCTGAGCAATGTTCTGGTTTGTCTCTGTGCTGAGCTTGGATGGGGGCAGTGTCCACCCAGCTGGGTGGTGGCTGTGGCTTCAGGAGCATGGTACTGAACACGCAGGGCACACTAATAAAATAACTGTCACCTTCTTACTGGGAGCACATATGCCTCTTGAATAGCAAGAAAAATTGTTAGGGAAGCAATTTGAAGCTCTGTTTTCACAAGAGTCTGGCAGCTCAAAGGGGCTCCTGTGTGTTAACGAGAGTAGTGGAGTGCTGGTTTTAAAGGTTATTCAGCCAGAAATGATCACGTAAGTCCAGGCTTTGCAGCAGATTCCCCTCCGGGGAAATATACTCCTTCCTAGATGGGCTGAGGAGGAGGGCAGCCCGCCTCAGCTTCTTCCTCAGCCCTAGTACACAATGGAGCAGAGCAGCGCAGCGTTCGGTCCAAACCCCTGCCAGACAAAGTTGCAGGGCAGAGGCATTGAGGGTTTTGTTGCATGCACTTCTGCTGATCTGGACCTTAATTTGCCTGTCACATTCACTTTGCTTGCGAAGCTAACTGGAGCTGCGGAGCTGGCACTGCCTAAAAATCATTAGCATGACATAGTTTGAATCACCCTTTGGAAATACCTTCCCTCTCAAACTGTCAATCCCTAGAGCTCACAGCACTCTTGAGACACCCACGGAAAGAAAGGAGGAGGTGCTGGGAACACAGTTTGCAGTTTCAGATGTTGAAATCTTTCAGGTTTAGATCTTCACAAAGCGTTCTGCATCCTGAGTCTGTTACCAGGTATGACACAGTGCGCCCATTTCGGTTTGTTGGTGACTCTTCCTCCCCAGAAACAAGCAATCAAAGAGGAGCAAACGTTAGAAATTGCTTGCCAATAAAAAACCCTTTGTCATGTTGATATATAGAAACAAGACATGTGGTACAGTCCTTGGGGTTTGGTTTTTTTCTTTTTCTTTTTTTTTTTTTTTTAAATCTATTTGTTAGCTTGAGAACTGTTTTAGGCTTATGGCTTCAGTCCTGGTATCTCAAGGGAGCTTTTTCGGAAGTTTGTAGAAAGTAGCTAGGAAAAGCTGATCTGTCAGTGTTACTAAGTTTATGTAGCGTGCTAAGGGTCTGCACCTCTGCTGGAACACACCTAGGGACCAGCTATTAATTGGAAAGCAGTTGAAAAATCACTGTCACGAAGTAATCCTTGTTTTTTATGGGAGCTGCTATTTAAGCTTTCCCTTGAAGTCTTGCAGTAGTAATTCTTTTGGCTGTGTTTTTCTTACACCAACGCTGCTCTATGGCATTAGTAATAGTGTTATTCGTATGCAAAAGTGATCTGAAAGCTGTAGAGTAAAATCTAGAGAAAAATACACAGATCTTGTTCACCCAAAAGAGCCTAGAGGTGAAGTGCAGTCCAGGCAGAAGAAAAAGATTGAATATTGCAAATTCTGAAAAGGTTAATTGCGTTAGGCTTCTTGGTTATGCTAACTTCATGAGATGTCATTCTGATACCTTGAAGATGGATAACGGTGTCTCTACAAATAAGCTATATTAAAGCAGGTCTATTTGCAGTAGCTCTTGAGCTTTTGGTTACACAGAGCATCTAAAAGCACAGCGTGAAAAATCCTGCCTTTGACAGTTAAGAGTTGAAAAGGCAGGAGGAGGTGAGGGGGTGAGCTGTACAGTCTGGAAAAGGTAAGAGAGTCATGAAGGGACATCGCACAGGAGCGGTGCGCACAGCATGGGTACATCTGGCGGTGGTATTGTCAGTCGCAGCATTCACTGCAGAACAGAGCCAGCGAGTTTTTCAGGCTATTTGAGAGCCTGGGTCAGGTGCATTTTAAACCACAGCAGCTGCGTGTGGTCTGTGGATGCCTTCATGCAAGATTCCGGACAGGTTTGGGTTTCCTGTTCGTACCCTTCCTCTTCAGTTGCTGTGCAGCCAAGCTCCTGCTCCGTGGCTGCTGCCACTCTGGGCAGGGTAGATCTGTAAAAAAGCAAATTTCTGTCTTGCTTGTGGTGAACCCTGTGTTTTACAACTACTGCTACTAATGCAGATCCTGCTGCTGCCGCTCCTCCTGCCCACCCTGAAGCCCCTGCAAAAGTACAGAGCGTGGAGGACTTTGTTCCTGATGACAGCCTGGACCACAGCTTTCTAGAAGACCCAACCCCGCAGAAGGACAAAGGGAAGCCGCAGACTAAACACCGTGTCGATAGTGAAAGGTAAGTCAAGGGAGGAGGGAGGGAGGGTGAGACAGGGAGATCCCTGGATGCGCAGTCTGGATGGTGAGTCAGGCCTGGCTAACCTGTTGCAACTGTTCTGAAAGTGATTGCAGAGCAATTAGCTGTCCCTAGGCCTTTCTGTCTGTGGTATAGTCGGTCATAGTGTTCACTGTCTCCCTTTTAATGATACACACTGCTCCCTGGGAATGAGGAGCTGCAGTAAAAGCTAGTTACCACCTTTATGGTTTTGTTGTCTTGCTTTCATGCTCAGCGTTAATCCACTGGGTTGCTTTGGGTCAGGAAGGGATTTCCTTTCTGGCCAAATGTGCTGAAACATTTGAGATATTTTCTTTCTGGAGCACAGTGCACCTGCTGCAGAGGCCCAAAGCACGGCCAAGTTCCTTCATGGCCTGGCACTGCTATTCCTGACAGATTATAAAGCGGTATGTGTTTGTTGGAGGACATCTGGGGGCACTCCATGGCTTGATGGGATTCTGGAAGGAAGGATGTAGAGAGTTGTGCTCCCTTGGGAGTGTCATTGAATGCTTGCCTGCAGATTCCATTTTCTGTCTTAGGTGGGTTTCTTTTTCTCTGTCTATTTCAAATGTTCCTTCCCAGCATTTTCCCTCTAAATCAGAGAGATATGGATTTGATGGGTGGCCTGTTTGGTGGATAAAGAATGGGCTGGATGGTCACATCCAGAGAGTAGTGGTCAATGGCTCAATGTCCAGATGGAGATCAGTGACAAGTGGTGTCCCTAAGGGGTCTGTATTGTTTAATATCTTTATCAATGACACAGTGCAATCAAGTGCGCCCTCAGCACATTTGCAGTTGACATCAAGCTGAGTGGTGCGGTTAACATGCCTGAGGGACAGGATGCCATCCACAGGGACCTGGACGGGCTGGAGAAGTGGGCCCCTCCTGAGGTTCAACAAGGCCAAGTGCAGGGCCCTGCGCCTGGGTGGGGGCAACCCCTGGTATCAGCCCAGGCTGGGGATGGAGGGATGCAGAGCAGCCCTGNAAAGGACAGTATATTTAGACTAGGTATAGGGAAGAAATGTTTTACACTGAGGGTGCTGAGCCCCTGGCCCAGGTTGCCCAGAGAGGTGGTGGATGCCCCATCCCTGGAAATATTCCAGGCCACGTTGGATGGGGCTCTGAGCAACCGTCTAGTTGAAGATGTCCCTGCCCACGGCAGAGGATTGGACTAGATGGCCTTTAAATGAATGTCCCTTCCAGGCCAAACTATTCTGTGATTCTATAATTCTATCCTCCAAATGGCAGAGAGCTGTGCTTGTGCTGTAGGCTGGATTTTCTTTTTTTTCCTTTTCTTTTTTTTCCCTTTTCCTGGCTTTGGTGTTTTTTAACCAAAAAGAGGGAAGAGGGATTGTGTGTACTGAGCTGCTCAGGCAAGAGGATGTGCAGCAAACTGTCTGAAAGCAGACTGTCACTTAAGATGCGACCTAAGCACACTCACAGGCTCTGCATCCCTCTGCTTAGAATAGTCCTTGCCTGCTGCCTCTTGTCATCAACGCTGGATTAACCAGGAGAGTAATTAAACACTGATAGAGCTCATCTGGCAATGTGGTGGATTCTGCATCTTTTGACAGCTTTGTCATGATTCGGTGTTCTCTATCTCAACCACAGCAACTTGAAATCAATGCTGTGTGTGAGGCTGGATGCCTGTCTAATGCAGGTCAGCCTGAATCATCATCCCTTGTGATGGCAGAACACGTGGAAGTTCTATTAAAAAAAAGAAAAGAAAGAAAGAAAATAAGTGGTGATTGCTTGAAGCATGCTGGCCTACAAAGTGTCTTGCTCGTGACTGTGGCTGAGCTAGGATATTTTTCTGTGTTTAATAAGTGAATGCCAGGAGAGCCAAGCCTGACCTTCCTGGGGTTTGCTGAAGGACTGGGTCCTGGGGTGCCCTTGGCGCTCTTTAGCTGCGGTTCTTGCCGTGGGTAGGAGGTTGGATGTTTGACAAAGGCTCCTCTTCTCCAGGACATCAGTCATTGGAAGCAAATGGGTGTTAAACTATACAAAAAGCCAGACATCTCCAACAGTGATGCTAAAGCCGTGTTCCTTGGTTGTAGGGTTGTCATGTTCCCAGCTGCTGTATTTCCCCTCTGCGCCCTGTCCCCAGTCTCGGTAGCTTTCCAGTCATATGAGCTGGTGGGAGCAGAAAAAGAGACACCTTTGGGCTTTCAGAGAGAGGACACTTATTCTCAGCTTCATCCACTGAGGACAGTGGTAACCATCTGCAGTTAGAACAGCTCTGTTTCCCTAGGAGAAGACCTTGCAGTGCATCCCTTCAAATTCAGATGCTCATTATTTCTCTGGAGCTTGGGATCCATGTCTTGCTCTGGTTTCTGTTGTAGTTCATACCGTTTTCTCAGTGGCCTGGCAATTCTACCTTCTGTTTCTTGACAAAAAGGGCCTACCACAATAAGCCAGATGTGCTGAAATTCGGAGGTGTAGATGTGGTTCTGACCATCACCTGCAATAATTGATTTCCTTAGAATGCCAGTTACAACTCCCTGATGCCCAGCAGCAACATAAGAGCTCTGTAAGCACCGTCTCTAATAATCAGCTTCTACTGCGGTGAGTAGGTTGTTGTAGTTGCAACAAAATCTACTGCTGCAGAAATTTATCTCTGACCTAAAGAACACAAAAGTTCTCCTGTGAAACCACTCAAACCTAATGCAGATTGTATTGGTTTTAAAAAATGAAGTGCTGGAAGCTGTTTTCCTCTTGCATCTGAACAAAGCCTGAGAACATGCTGGAGAGATGTGTTCAGGTCTCCTGAACATTTTATCTGAGTGTTAAGCTTACGCAGCTTGCTGTCATTTCTTCTGTGTGCGCTGTAACCAAGTGTAAGCTATGAAACTGAGGAGCCATTGAAGATGTGGCAGAAGAACGGGCTGTGTGTTGAGGATTTGTGAAGTTACTTCTCTTACCAAATAAGAGGGATTGCCTGGCTGTCCGCAAGCAAGAGTCTGGCAGTTGGCTCTTGTGGGAACGCCTTAGGGCACAGTGTGTTTCACGTGTGAAGCAGAGATAGTTACAGTCACTGAAGCACAGAATGATTCAGGTTGGAAGGCACCTCTGGAGGTCCAAACTCCCTGCTCAGCCAGCACCACCCGGAGCCGGTTGCCCAGGAC
Organism: Rhinoptilus africanus; assembly: GCA_013400135.1. Lineage (NCBI taxonomy): Eukaryota > Metazoa > Chordata > Aves > Charadriiformes > Glareolidae > Rhinoptilus > Rhinoptilus africanus. Next base: position 50,674 of record VXBO01014692.1, read on the forward strand.
CATGTCCAGCTGGCTTTTGAATATCTCCATGAATTGAGACTCCACAACCTTTCTGACAAACTATGCCAGATCTCGGTCACCCTCACAGTGGAAAAAGCATTTCCTGATGTTCATAGGGTGCCTCCTGTGTTTCAGTTTGTGCCTGTTGCCTCTTGTCCTGTTGTTGGGCAGCACTGAAAAGAGCCTGGCTCCATCTTCTTTGCACCCTCCTTCAGGTATTTAAATACGTTGATAAGGTCCCCCCAAGCCTTCTCTTCTCAAGTGTATTGGGTTTGCACGGCAAGGTTTTGGTAGCTGAAGGGCTAGAGGGGCTTCTGTGAGAAACTGCTAGAAGTGTCCCCTACGTCAACAGAGCCAGTGCCAGATGGCTCCAAGGTGGACCTGCCGCTGGCCAAGGCTGAGCCCATCAGCAATAGTGGTAGAGCCTGCGAGATAACATAGTTAAGAAGGGGAAAAAAACCCTGCAACCCTGTGCAGCAGAAGGGAGGAGCAAAAATATGTGAGAGGAATGACTCTGCAGACCCCCAGGTCAGTGAAGAAGGAGAGGAGGAAGTGCTCCAGGCACTGGAGCAGAGATTCTCCTGCAGCCTGTGGTGAAGACCATGGTGAGGCAGGTTGTCCCCCTGCAGCCCATGGTGGTCCACGGTGGAGCAGATATCCACCTGCAGCATGTGGAGGACCCCACACTGGAGCAGAGGAATGCACGAAGAAGGCTGTGACCCCATGGGAAGCCCATGCTGGAGCAGGCTCTTGGCAGGACTTGTGGACCCATGGAGAGAGGAGCCCACGCTGGAGCAGGTTTGCTGGCAGGGCTTGTGATCCCACAGGGGACCCATGCTGGAGCAGGCTGTTCCCGTAAGCACTGCACCCTGTGGAAGGCACCCACGCTGGAGCAGTCTGAGAAGAACTGTAGCCCGTGGGAAGGACTCACATTGGAGAAGTTCGTGGAGGAGTGTCTCCCGTGGGAGGAACCCCACGCTGGAGCAGGGGAAGAGCACGAGGAATCCTCCCCCTGAGGAGGAAGGAGCAGCAGAAACAAGATGTGATAAACTGGCCACATCCCCCGTTCCCCATCCCCCTGTGCCACTGTAGGGGAGAAGGCAGAGAATTCAGGAATATAGTTGAGCCCAGGAGGAATGGAGGGGTGAGGGGAAGGTGTGTGCAGATTTAGTTTTTGTTTTCTCATTAACTTGCTGATTTGATTGGTGATAAATTAAATTAATTTTCACAAAATCAAGTCTGTTGTGCCCATGATGGTAATTGGTGAATGATCTCTCGCTGTCTTTATCTCCTCCCACGAGTTTGTCTTTGTCTCCCCTGTCTAGCTGAGGAGGGGAGTGATAGAGCGTCTTTGGTGGGCATCTGGCATCCATCCAGGGTCAACCCACCACATCTGGGCCAAGCAGTCCCAGCCCTCGGGTGAGAGATGCTCCAGTCACTTCATAGAATCATAGAATGGTTTGGGTTGGAAGGGACCTTAAGATCATCTAGTCCCAACTCCCTGCCATGGGCAGGGACACCTTCTGCTAGACCTGGTTGCTCAAGGGCCCATCCAGCCTGGCCTTGTCATCTTCGTTGCCCTTCGTGGCCTCTCTCCAGTATACCCATGTCTCTCTTGTACTGAGGAGCACCCAGACCTGGACACAGCACTCCAGGCGTGGCCTCACCAGTGCCGGGCAGAGGGGAAGGAATCACCTCCCTCAGCCTGCTGGCAATACTTTTTCTAGTGCAGCCCAGGACACCATTAGCCTTCTTTGCGGCAGAGGCACCTTGCTGGCTTATGTTCAACCAGGACCCCCAGGCCGCCTTCTGCCCAACTGCTGTCCAGCTGGGTGGCCCCCAGCATATGTTGGTGCTTGGGGTTGTTCCTCCCCAGGGGCAGGACTTGGCACTTCCCCTTGTTGAGCTTGTTGGGTCCCTGTCAGCCCATTTCTCCAGCCTGGCAAGGTCCCTCTGGGTGGCAGCACGACCCTCTGGTGCATCAGTCACTCCTCCCAGTTTGGTGTCATCTGCAAACCCTGCCCCATCGTCCGGATCATTAATGAAGAAGATAAACATGACTGGGCCCCGCACTGATCCCTGGAGTACACCACTAGTTACTGGCATCCAACTAGCCTTCATGCTACTGACCACCACCCTCTGGCCCCGTCCGTTCAGCCAGTTTTCGGTCCACCTCACTGTCTGCTCATCCAGCCTGTACATCAACAGCTTTCCTATGAGGATTTTATTGGAGACAGTGTCAAAGACCTTACTGAAGTCGGTGCCCTGCCCTCACCTACCAGGGCAGCTATTGCGTCATAGACTTTTATCAAGTTGATCGAGCGTAACTTGCCCTTGGTAAATCTGTGCAGGCTGCTCCTGATGATTTTCATGTCATTCATGTGCCTGGACATAGTTTGCGGGACTAGCTGCTCCATCACCTTCTCAGGGATCAAGATGAAGCTGACCAGGCTGTAGTTTTCTCGGTCCTTCTTCTTGCCGTTCTTGAGTGGCATTTTCTTTCCTCTTCAGGAAAGTCTTCAGGCACTTCTGCCAGTCGCCGTGATTGATCAAAGTTTATCAAGAGTGGCCTTGCAATGACATCTGCCAGCTCCCTTTGCACCTGGGTGCATTCCATCAGGGCCCGTGGACTTATGTGTGTCCAGTTTTGCTTTCTCCAAGATCCCTGATCTGATCCTCTTCCACCAAAGGTGCATTTGCCTTCCTCCACATTATCCCCCTGGTCTCTGGGACCTGGCATTCCTGAAGATGGGACTTGCTAGTGAAGACTGAGGCAAAACAGGCATTCAGTACCTCAGCCTTTCCCATGGTCTGTGTAACCAGGCCCCGCTGGTTGAGCAACGTGCCCGCGTTTTCCCTAGTCCTCCTTTTGTCACCTGTGTACTTACAGAAGCCCTTCTTCATGTCCTTGATATTCCTGGCCAGAAAGCAAAGGCCCTTTGAGCTTTTGCTTTCCAGATTTCATCCCTGGATGCTCAGATGATGTCTCTGTATTCCTCCCAGGTCACCCATCCTTGCATCCATCCCCTGTATGCTTCCTTTTTGTATTTGAGTTTGTCCAGGAGCTCCTTGTTCATTCATGCAGGCTTCCTAGCATTTTTGCCTGACTCCTGACTCCACGGACCACTGTTGAGTTTGGAGGAGGCAGTCCTTGAATATTAACCAGTTTTCCTGAGCCCTTCTTCCCTCCAGGGCCTTATCTCACAGGACTCTTCCAACCAAATCTTTGAAGAGGCCAAAGTCTGCTCTCCTGAAGTCCAGCTTGCTTCTTACCCTCCTCCCTGCCCTCAGGATCCTGAACTCCACCAAGGCTGCTTCTGGCCTTCTCCTTCCCAGTGTGGGGCTTCCTCATTTTTCGTGGGTGTGAGATCCAGCAAGCACCGCTCCTTGTTGACTCCTCTGTCACTCGGAGGAGGAAGTTATCACCAGTGCGCTCCAGGAACCTCCTGGATTGCTTATGTCTTGCCATCTTGTCCCTCCAGCAGATATGGGGGTGGCTGAAGTCCATGAGGACCAGGGCCTGCAAACATGAGGCTGCTCCTTTTAGAGAGGGCCTGATCCACTTGTTCTTCCTGGTCAGGCAGCCTGTAGCAGGCACCCACCATAGTGTCACCTTTACCTGTCGTCTCTTGGATCCTCTGGGCTCCTCGTCCCTGCCCAGGCAGAGCTCCACGCGCTCCGGCTGCTCTCTCAGTAGAGGGCTGCTCCTCGGGAAGCAGGGAAGGTTGTGCTCTGTTGGAAGCAGGATGTCACGCCGTGTGACTGAACGGCTTCCTGAGCCCAGGGGTGTTTGCTTCCCTTTGTAAGAACTTGTTCGCTTTTCTGAGCTTCAGAAAGGGGCGGTCACGTCTGGTGTTTCTTGTCCATTTTGGTGACGTAGGGAATTCCTGTGAACTTCTCTCGTTCGCTACTCCATAACATCTCTAAAGAGCAGAACAAGAGTTGACATGGAGCAGCAATGTTAGGAAAAAACACTTTTTTTTCTGAAGTGTGCTTGCTGTGAGGAACGAGCTCATGCCTGTGGAACAAAGCTGCTCTTGCCCAAAGATCAGACGGCTGCTGAGACTTCCAGCACTTACTGACGTCTCGTGGTGTTGCTGTAGCTAAATCCCAGCGCAGATCTACAGAGATTAATGGAGTCCTGGGTTTTGTTTAATGGCATGTTATAGTTCTCTAGCTTGCAATAAAGAGAACTCCCAAAATCAGTTTCTTTACCGGTTAATTAGGCGGTTCAGTCGCCCAATTTGCTGTTTCAGAACTTAATTTGCTGCTCTTTAGCTTCACGCCCTGAGCCAGTGTGTGTGTGACTGCACCGGGAGAGCTCATCTGGCTCCCAGTAGGCTCCCCTCTTCCCTCCTGCTGGGCCAGGCTGGCCTAGGTCCATGGGTGGGCTGTACCTAACAGTATTCCCTGTCTGTCTTCTCAACATCGCTAGATATTTATCTTAAACATTGATTAGATTTCCTTGTCCTTACAAGGGCTTTGAACTGGTTCTTTGCTTTTATAGCATCTCGTGTAGTGGTGCCCAGCTGTGCTAGACCAAGTGAGGGAACCTGAGGACACTGGGTCACACCGGAAGACCCTCATCCCCAGAATATAGTCATGCAGGCTCCTCCTGCGGTATGCGATTCCCCCAGCTTACCTGCTTGATTAGAGTTTGAGTTTTTCCTTTCTCTAGCCCCAAAAACTGATGTGGCAAGAGGATTCTGCTGGCTGCCCGCGGGGCTGTCTCCGCTGGCCACACAGCAGGGCTGGTGGAACGCGGTCAATCCGGGTTGGAGACCGTGTGCTCAGGTTGCAGCAGGATTTCTTTCATCACCAGCAGCTGTTCTGTGTACGCGGCGGAGGGCTCGCTGAGGAATCCCCGACATGCTCTTTGATGAGTAGCTCAGACGCAGACCTCGGTGAACGTAGTGATTTTTGGTGGGTACCTGCACTTGCGAACACGTTGGCTCAACACTAACACAGGCTTGGCAGCGCCTCAGGTGTTGGAGAGTGGTGCAATGTGCTTGTTATTGCATGCTCTGAATTCCTTCCAGCTGGAACCTCAGGACCACAAGCTGATACTAATTTTGCATTGTCAGACCTTGTTTATACTGCAGCAGTGATTCTCCTGACGTATATTCACTCCATTGCTTTGCTCTTAAGCTGTCGCTCAAGGATTTGTGTGGAAGTTATAGATGGAGGCAGTTTATTCACTGCAAAGGGAGTTGACCCACTTTGTGCGGGTGTGTGTACACACGTGGATGGTCTGTTTGGACTGTGAATGCTGTAAAGGCAGCAAGTCTTGTACGGTGTGTGGTAGGACAGTGGCAGCAGTCTCTGAAGAGTCACTGCTTAATAGAGCAGTGATGTGTTAAAGAAATGCGGTGTCAGTCCTTCAGAATAATATCCTGCCATTTTTAGAATGCAACTCCATTTTCTTTTCAGCACATTTCAAGAGGAGCCCCTGCCAGTGCTTCACAGAGCTCAGAAATCGCTCACTTGTAATTCCTCCAGCCTTGGCAGCTGTTTTGGGCACCAGTTTTCTTCTCCTTTATGTGGGACAGGCTGTATGCCTCCTTTCTGGCTCGGAATGAGAGCGGCAGTGTTAATAATGAAGGGGCTCTTCAACAGCCTGCCTCTGCCTAGCTGGCACCCATGCTGTGCGTCCTGAAAGCAGAGGGATCCCGAGCAAAAGCAGAAGGAGGGGTGGATGTTAGCCCTGGGCTGAGCGCTCTCAGCCAGACAGGCGTTGGCGGTAGACGCTCTCAGTGTGCTGCACCGGTTGTGGTAAGCGTGGTGTCCCATATGTCCCAAATAGCTCCATTATCTGTTGGCAGATGAATTAGTTCTTTAAAACTAACTTTTAAACCAGTAGCTAACCATGAGAAGGGCCAGAGCAAGCAGTACAGTCAGCCGGACTGTGTTAGGGCCTTGGCATTTCCCATCCCATCAGCACATCATGCTCCACTGTCTCTTCCAGTGCTGGCCATGTGCTAGGGACTGGGAAGACCACTTTCGTCCAGTTAAAGATTTTAGGGTTTTGTGATTCCTTGTGCGCCTCTAAAATCTAATCTGCTTCAAGCTATAATAATTTTTTTTGTCTCTGTGTAAAAATGAAAGATGTGTTTGTACAATCCGTATGGAGTCATTGATTTACGGTGACTCTTGTGCATGGTAGGTTATCAGGAAGGAACTGGGTGTCTGTTGCAGATAAAGCAAATAGAATGAGGAAAGGTAACGCAAAGGCTCATCATCTGAGACCAGGCAAAATATGTATTCCTGACATGAGCAAATCCTTCAGAACGTATTAAAATCGTTGAGTCCTGGGCACATTCAGACAAGAATCCTCAGCTGGTAATTTCAGCTGCGAAGCTCTCAATCAAACGCCCCTGAACACATAACTGTGTTACGTCCAGGAAGCCCGACAGACTCCTAGCTCTAGAAGTGTGTGCTTAGGTTAATTGAATTTGAGGAATGTTAAAGCAGGGCTATGGTGCCTGGGTAGCTGCCTGCTTCAGGGAGCACCAGAGAAACAAAAATAATTCTGGGAAGCTAATAGCTGCAAGTGAATTCCCATAGCAGTGGCAGTATATGATGAGGTTTAATTACAGGATGTGGGGATTAAGGCAGGCAGTTCCCACGGTTTAATTGGCTGATCCTCGTGTGTTGGACCAGAGATGTTCTGATAGAGCTGAAGCAACAGACCACTGTGTAGCACTGAGGCTCACCTTTCCCAGCCACTTATTTTCAGCCTGAGCGGTAGCAGCCACTGTGTGACACATCTTTTTGTGGCCCGTTTTGTCGAGGGCTTGTGGCAGCCCCGCAGGGCCAGCCTGGCTGGGGCGGCGGCTAGGCAGGGTGGAGGCAGGGGGCTGGCGGGGCTGCGGGATGTTGACCCTGAAGCTGGCCAGAAAAGCCAGCTGAGAAGCAGTCTGCTTTGAAGGGGAGGCATATCTGTCCTAGCACCTCCTGGGGGTGCTGGGTCTGATCATTGTCTATTTTGCAGCGATGGAGAGGCACCCGGGGGAAACCCCATGGTGGCAGGTTTCCAAGATGACCTGGATCTGGATGACAAAATCCCCAGCAGACCTACGCTGGCAGCAGAGCGAGTGCCCAGCAAGAATGTCACCCTCTCCAGTGAGGAGGAAGAGGAAGAGGTGAAGGACTCTAAGGTCCTACTCATACCTGATGATGACATCGACACAGAGCAGGAAAAAAAAAGGTACAAAGCACAACCTGAAGTGTGGGGTCGTGCTGGCAAACTTGGGCCTCTTCTCGGTCCTGCTGCTGACTCCTCTGCGGCCTCTGGGAAATTCTGGTGTCTCTGTCAGGCAGTTCCCTGAGCTGTGAGCTGGTGCTCGAGTCACGCCTTGAGGTGTGGATGCTTTTTGCAGTGTTTTCTGCTCTGCAGCTGGGCAGCATGCCATGGAGCACTGTGTTCCTCTGGTCGCTGGTGTGTTTCTGTTTGGGAATGGCACAGCCTTTTTCTCAAGTTTGAACAAGAAATGTAACTGAGCGCCTGAGCGTCTGCTCATCGCCATGTGAGGACAGAGACGAGTCTTGTGGTGAAGGGAGTGGAAGTCATTCACCACACCCCGTGGTGGAGAACGATGAACTGGATCATGTTCTCCCCATACCACATCCTGCGTGTGACAGTCAGGCGTCACCCACCAGCACAGGCACCTGTGCATCCGCATCCGCAGGGACACCAGGGTCATCTTCAGCCTCAGAGCAGTGTGTGTTTGAACACACATTCCCCTAGGATGAACTGCCTCTCCTGTTGAGATGCTCATTGCGGCACAGCTATTAGTTTGTGTTTGCTCCACAGAGTGAGAGTGTGGACAAGCTCTGACAGTTTGTTTCTTTCTTCTCAGGTCTTCCAGAAATTCTCTGAAACCGCAGAGTGAAACAATTTTGACCAAAGCAACTGACCCGAAGCCTCCTGACAGTTTACCTCCACGTTCTGGGTCCGAAAGAAACAGTAGCAGCAAGCTCAACACTATTCTGCCAGCTGCTGCTGCCGCCAGCCCAGCGGCAGCCCAGGCCCCAAAGACCACTTCCCAAAGCAAAGGACATGCTCTCAAGCAGAAAGTGGTCAAAGAGGAGAAGCCTGAGGAGTCTGACAGTGACCAAGAGGGACCAATAGCTACTCAGATGCTCTCATTTGTTATGGATGACCCAGACTTCGAAAGTGAGGATTCTGACAGCCAGAAGAAGAAAATGGTAAATAACACGCATGAGTCGCTGCGCGCTGCTGCGAAGCTGAGCTTGAAGTGTTGAGGCACCTCACTAAGCAGAGCTTTCATCTGCTCTCCCATCTCGCAGCAGCAGTCGCAGCAAGTCAGGTGCTAAGCAACCTGAAGAGATTGATAGAAGCACAAACCCACTCGTGCTCTGATCATTGAAGCCACACAGCAACAAGGCTTGTGCTTATGGGTTCTAGTGTGCAGTTTATTCTCAGTAAGTCCAAAACGCGGTCAGTCCAGCAGTGTGAAAGGTATAAAATACAACACTAATGGTTTTTCACCCAAAGTTTAACATGTCAAAGTGTGTGCATGCCAGAGAGAGAGAGAACAAGCGAGCTCCCTGTGGTCAATACAGCAATCAAAAGGCAGAAATTTGCTTGTTAAACTCCTTATTGAAGTAGGAAAATCTGACAGAGAAGGCCTTTCCGATACAGCCAGGTCAGCCGTGATGTCTCCGTGACACGGAACACCTGGGCAGATGCGCAGTGCTGCCTGCGGGTGTCTGCTCGGGCACACGGCGCAGCAGGATCACCCCTGCACCCATCCTGTATTCAACACGAGACGACATGAGCATCTTCTCTGGGCTGGTAGGAACTTGCTGCTGTGGCTCTAGATATCCCTGATTTTGCTGATCCGCACTCGCAGCCAGCAGAGCAATCTGCGGAAACTGCTCTCCGTGATTTGGGATGGGCAGTTGTTGTTCAGGGGTGCTCCTGGTGTCTTGGTTAGCTGGCATTCAGGAGTTTGCATCATTCCAGAATCCTGCAGAAAGAATGGTTGTCCCAGTTTTTTTGACCTTGCCTGTGTTTCATGCTGTTTATTAAGGAATTTTCCATTCGTTTAGCACTTTCAGTACCTGCTTTTCCTGGAGCTTTAATATGAAAGCAAAAGTATTTGCAGCAAGTTTACTTCTCTTAGCGTGCAATGATGAGAAACAGGATTTGTGGGGGAGTTGGCCATTGCAACGGTGTCAGGGAGATGCCCCACAACTTGTAAATGCTTTTCAAGTCCAAGGTTTAGGGGTCAGGCAAGGCAGTAAAAACACCACCATTAGCAAGGAGGAGGGGGCATTGCCTGGGTCAGCAGCAGAGCGAGGCCGTGTTTGGAGGGTATAAAGAGCCATTAACAAATTGCAGCATCCTGGTTTTTAGCCCACATTGAATTTGCAGATTTGCCCTGGGAACACATTCCCTTTTGACTTGATGAAGGGAATTATTCTGCAAACACAGGCCTCTTCCTTGGCCCTGCTGCGTGTTGCCTCTGGTCTGCGAGACCCCCCGGAGCTCCACAGGGAAAAGGTTTTGTCTGTCAGGTCTGGAGACGAGCTTTCAGCCTACTGGATTTGATTTTCCCCAAACGAGAGGTGCCTCTCTGTGACAGTTAGAGGCTGGTGCTGTCGAGCTAACACAGTGGAAGGTCTCATTTAATCCCTTTACATGAGAAATTTGATTTCAGTAGCACGAATTTTGTGTTATGAGAGCACACTTTCCAGTACCAATGCTACCGAGACATTTTACCGAGGCAAGAAATAGATGGAGCTTATAAGATCAAGGGCATTGATTTCCAGGCAATAACGGCTCAGTTCAGCTGTGACGGCCTTCCCTCCTCCCCATGTGCTGACATCTGACGTCTTTGTATACAAAACGTGCCTAGAGATTTTGGTTGAAAGATTTGTCTGTGTTTTCTGTTCTCCTCTCCAGGATGAATTCCCGGTCCGGGAAGATCTTTCTGAAATATCTGATGACGATACCTCGTTGGCAAAGCCACCCCAGCCTGTGAAATCAACAGTCCACTCCTTTAAACTGAAAAATGATGCAGATCTCTTTGGTTTGGGTTTGGAAGAAACTGGTCCCAAGGAGAGCAGTGAGGAAGGTAAAGGTCACACCTTGTTTCCACTCTTGCTGATTTTGTTTGTCAGGCATCTGTTCTTTCCAAAATGGTCCCAGGGTGTTAGCAAACCAGTTTGCGCTAAATAAAATACCCTGTAACTTCATGCAGGGCCCTGTGTGAGTCTTTAATGTGGTTTAACGTGGCATAAATAACTTTCTGTAAGTTTTTCCCCATGGGGAGGGGTGAAACTGGGCTTGTCCATGATGTCAGCTATGTATTATTTCTGTCGCAGCTGCAGACAGGAGCACGTCTTTCACAATCTGCTTCTGTATGAGGCTCCCTGCTTAGCCTTGCCTGCCCGGGAAGGCTCAGCGTTGCAGTGTCCACCCCCTCAAGAATTTGGATCAATTTGAGCAAAATGCTCTGACATACCCTGCCAATTTGCTCTTCTGTTTTTGGGAAAGGTGGGGTTGGGTTCTGATCACAACCTAAGCATTCCTCAGGCTTTTTTTTTTATTCCCGTCCCTTGAGGGAACAAATCTTACTCGCACAAATAATTTCTGCTGTCTTGGCATTACTGCAAAGCAACTTCCTATAGATCTGCCCCTGATGTCACCATGAAAGATGAGAAGTTAAAGACTTAAGGAGAGAACGTGCTGTAAGCAGCACCAGAGAAAGATCTCTTTGAATAGCTCTTCCGAAAGTGTAAGCAAGGTGTCACAGGCTGCGATGGCTTCATCAGCTTGTCGCTTTGAGTTGCTGAACAGCACGGCTTGAAATAGCTAGAAGTGCATCTGCAGAGGCCCAGGTCAATAATGTAACTTCAGTTTAGCATCTTTAATGATTCAATGTGGGCTTCTCCTATCTCGTCTTTCTGGGATAAATATAAAAATGTGTTTTGATAGTCAGTCAGTTGGAGCTTGACCAGCAATTAGACTTCTCCATGGCTGATTTGTATTTACAGATCAACCAAGGAAAAGAATGTGTAGGTAAAGTTGGCAATCAAATACCACACGTGAAACATGGTGCAGTTATTAACCCTCCTGTGAAATAGCCAAGTAGATATTCTTCTGTTCAAGGAGTTCTTGTGCAAGGCAGTGGATGTTCAGCAGTCTAATTAGCAGCCAAGTCATCAAGCGCAATAACCTGGGACAAATGATTTGACAGTGATGGACTCTGGGACTCATTCTGCTGTGAAAGTAGCCACCCCTGTGGCTACAGGAGCAGGGCGATATAATTTCTGTGATATAATTTCTTGGTGATATAATTTCTGTGCACAGTGTGAAGAATAGTGAGTGCTGGCCTGCTAGGGTGCTCCCATCTGCTGGCACCGGGTCCGGAACGGTCCAGCTCGACTCACAGAAGCACAAGCCGTGCCTGCTGGGATTTCTGTCTGCCTCTGAATATTTAGTCAGAGGGAAGTTGTTCCCAGAAGCTCATTCTAGTTCTGGAAATAATAATCTGGTCCCCAATTTGGCCTTTGGACCACTTTGTAGAGCTGGTCTCTGTATTTGTTTCTTAGTAGCTGTGATCCAGTGAACAACCAGGTCAGTGTTCAGTACACAGAATAATATAAATAATACAGTGCTTCTAATTAAACTAGATGTATCTGGTTAAATTATGGAGTGACTGCAGGGGCTTATGTTGGTTTCTGAAGGGGCACAGCTCATCCTGAGGAGTCAGGATTGCCTTTGCACATGGCTCCAGGATGGAGTATTTTGTTCTGAGAAATTGGGGCAGGGCAGAATTGCATCTCTTACAGTTTAAATTGATTAAAAACAATGTTGTTTTGTGGGGTTTTTTTTTTGTTTGAACAGATAAACAAGCTTCTAAGGAGAAAAAGAAGAAGAAAAAGAAAAGCAAAGAGGTACTGTTTAATTCCTCAGAGCTGACTTGCCATATTATCTACCAGCCAAGGGGTCCTACAGCATGCTCTGTGTACCTGGTGGACTTTCTTCCCTTCTCCCATCCTACAGCCGGATCTCTGCCACCCAGGCACTGCAGACCATCACCCCCTTGCAGCTTAAAAGCAAGCTTTCAGACAGCTGAGTTGGGAAAAGGCAGTGTGTGATTTTGTGAAATACAGGATTAAATAGAGCGGTGCATCTCTGCTGGGCCGAGTCTGTTGATAGCACCATGAGTTTTTCCAAGCAGAGGGGGTCCCTGGCAGACCTAATCGCAGAGGCAGCGAGGGAGGTCTGCAGGAGGCTTTGTCTTTGACATTTCTGCCTGTCCAATACTGGGGTATTGTCGGGCACAAACTGCCTGACAGACCACTGCTACGTATAAACCAGATGGTCTTGCTTCTCTTCTGTCCAAACTCGCAGAAGGGTCTTCTGGAATTAACTCCAAGCCAGCCTTGGTAGTGGATGCCTCACCCTTGGTCAGGTTCCCGTCAGAGCCAAGTTTCAGGGTGATGTATGCTGGGTTACTGGCATGCTCCGAGGATTTACTAATCCAGATTTTCTCATTTTGCAGGAAGAGGAGAAGTCTGTGAAAAAGAAGAGCAAACACAAGAAGAGCAAAGAGAAGGAGGAGAGCAAAGAGGAGAAAAAGAAAAAGAAAAAGAAGAGCAAGGAGAAAAACAATGAGATAGATGAACTTGAGGCTTTTCTTGGAGGAGGAGGAGCCGGCACAAGCAAGCCACGAGGAGGTGGGGACTATGAGGAGCTGTAGGCTGGCTGCATGTACGCGCAGTGGACTCTTCTGTCGTGGCTGTCTCCATCTTTTCTTACAAGTCGCACCAGACCAGGTGCAGATGTGTAAAGCTTTGGCCGTTTGCCGTATATTCTCTCAAAACAGAGCTGGCAAAACAAAAGCTTTACATCTGTGTGTGCTGTTCTGGTGCATTCGTTACACACAGAAAATCCAGCTGAGATGTACTTGAGTAAGGGGAAGGTTCAGGGCACGGTTCCCAGGCCCCCTTCCAGGCTGTTGTTTTTTCTCCTTCCAGAGGTGCCCCGTCGGTGGCCGGCAGGGTGTGGGAGGCTAAGGGGACCTTCCTCCTGCTCCACCCTGCTATATTCCACTCCTGCACACCTGAAATTCCTGTCTTGTTAAGAGGAGTGCAACAAAACATGCCGCATGAACGCATCGTGCTCGCCTGTCTCAAGTCTTTAACTTTTTATCCTTCCTATATTTTTAATGAGAAAGGTGATATTGGCCGTTGCTCCACCCAGCAGTTGATGAGCTTTAAATCGAGCAGATCGTGCTATGGTACAGCTCTCTGTGACAGCAGCCACAGGGCCAGGAGAGAGAGTGCGTGTGATTTTGGAGTCCTTTTAACAGGACCTTTCTGCACAGCAGCTTAATTAGCACTCACTGGTGCTGCTGTTGGAATTCATAAAGCCCCACTGATTGATTTCCGTGGCCCCAGTGTCTCAGACACTACACGTAAGCTGCTATGCAGTTTGGGAAAACAATGCAAAGTGCAAAGCTAACCTGAAAAAGAGAGAAAAATCCATGCTTTTCTGCATTTCCCACCCTTGAATTTGCATATACTAGAATCCCCTCCCTTCAGTACCTCTCAGGGACATGACTCTCATGTGGAAATGAAGATATCCAGAGCTTCAGAACTGTCTCCAGGGAAGTGTTAGCATGGCAAGGCATTTGCTTCTCAGGCATTTTACAGTCACGCTCTAAAACATGGGCTGCCTCTCTGCACTGAGAGGGACAACCGCTGTAGCTCAGACAGCATCCTTCCTGGTCCAGCGTCTGTCCGTACTGCAGCTGCGTTTCCTGGGCCGAGCCTCCCAGCAGCCAACCTGCTGCCTTTCCCTGCCCGAGTGGAGAGCCTCCTCCTGCCCCATGAGTTTGGGAAGCCTTTTAGTTTTTGCTTTGAACGTGGACCCATGGGTTGGTGCCTGCTCAGCAGCTTTGGCTGCCGCTGGATGGGCTCTACGGGCCAGACTTTGCACTTGCTGTGTCTGAGTGAGCAGCCCCTGTGTTTGATGGAGCTTCTCCATACCCTCTGCTGGTTTGGTTCCCTTTGGCAGCTCAGACGATGAGGCTCCCTCAAGGATCTGTGCATTACGTTACCCTGTTGCTTGCAGGTTGATTTGAGGTTTGGTTTTGTTCTCCCTCTCGGCTTTTTGTTGTAGAATGTCAACCATGAAACCCAAACTGGGGTTTCCTTCTCCAACCTTACAAAGCAAGGTGCTCTTTTGAGCCATTATTCACTCCAGAGTTGTCTAGAACAGCAGGCAGTTCCCTGCTCCATTTCTCTTTTTCTTTCCCCCAGACCCCAAAATACACTTGTAACTGTTTCCCTATAAAACAAACTGGGGTTTTTTGCTGCATGAGCAGTGTATCGTTCAGGTCTGTTTGCATTTGCCTCCTTCTCTGAGCATTACTACATTTCACGTGACACTGCAGGGAAATTGCATGGGACAGTTCAAACTTTGCACGTCTGAAGAGGAAAAAGTGGATTGGGACGCAACCGGTGTGAGGCTTCTCTCGCAAAAAGGCAGCAGGTGTTTGAGCTTCGGCTGGCTGCCTCCCTGAAAGCGCTTCTGTTCTGTGAAGATTTTGGGTCATGTTCCATTTTGCATCGAACAATCCTGGTACAATTCATTCTGACTATAAAGCTCTGTTGTACAACTGCCTCTGCACATCTTCTTCTCCACCACAAGCGTGTCCACCTGGGCTCGGGAGCTGCGTGTCCCTCCAGGACTGTTTCACAGAAGGGCATCGTCCCACTTGCCCCTTCCTCCTACTACTGCGTTCTTACACTTCGTGGAACAGGGTGCTAAATTAAAAATCCTTCACAAAAAAAAACCCAAAACCATTGAACATAAAAACCATGAGTTCTTTCCCCCAAAACAGAGGTCTGTGCTGAGAGAGCTGTTTTGTACAGGGTAAGGGAGGCAGCGCTTTTGTTCAGCTCCGCTTCCCCGCGAGCACAGCCCGTGGTTAGCAGAAGGCCGTACGGGCGGCGGGTCCCCTGGAAACACTGATGTTGGCATCGGTTTGTCTTTCACCTGGGCCAGATTTGACCACCGTGGGGGCCTTTACGCTCCCTGTGGCTCGTGTTCCTTGTCAGTGCAAGGACCTGAGACAAAAACAAGCCAAGATGAGTCATTGTGTTCCAAAATACTCCTTTAAAAGAGAAAAGCAGATGCGGGAGCTCTCTTTACTTACTCTAGAGCCCCAGGAGGGTGTATGGCATGTTTTGGCTTTGGCAGCAGGGCCAGAGAAATCCCACCCAGTGGGTGAAGTGGGAGCATGGAAGGGAATAGCAGGAAAAAGGCACTTTTTAGACCTGGACTCCTCCGTTTTTCAGGGAGTGCTGAACTGGTTGGGGCTGCAGCAGGAGGTGTAATCCAGTGCTGGCAAGGGTGAGCGAGGGGAGAAAGAAGTAGACCTTCTCTGAGCTAGGCTCTCCCATGCCCAGTCTTTCAAACAGGCTAAATATAAAGAGTATGTGTACGTGCCTGTCATTATGGGGAATCTTCTGCAGGATCACATCGATATAAATAGTTCCTGTGAGCATCTCTGGCGGTGCCAGTGTATTTGCTTTTGGGTGTATCAGTCAGCCATAAAAAAAAAAATCAAGAGCTTGAGGCTGAGGAGCTGCAATTTCTTGCAGTTAACGCTGGCCAGAGCTGCGTGCTCTGTGAGGTCTTGGTCAGTTTAGAGCATCAGGAGGGGGAAGCGCAAATTTCTCCCTGCGTTTGTACCTGCCAGCTGGGCCCGCATCCCAGGGGTGGCAGAGGGAGCCCTGTCCACGGGGACTGCTGCCGGAGGCACACGCTCCCCTGCCTTGGGATATGCAGGGCCCACAGCCACAGTACGATTGCATCTTGGCTCACACTGTGCCAGCTTGAAGCCAGAGCCTATATGATAAGTCACAAGAGGTAATGCCAGGGTCCCCTGTTCCCACCTGCTGTGTTTTCCCGGCTGGGATCGCTCGGCGGCTCACCAGCCTCCGTGGGGTGCAGTGCGGTAGCTGCCTGAGGAGCAGCCCCCGCTCGCTGGAGACCAGCCTGGCCTGGCAGCCTCCCGGCGAGGGGATGAGTCATTTGCCCTTCATCTGCAGCAGTCTGTGTGGCTGCTCCGTGGGCAGCACGCGTAGCATCCCGGCTGGGACCGCCAGGGCTGTGCTGCTGACCCGAGACATGAATGGGAGCTGTGTGCCCGGTGTTTATGTGGAGGGTGTTCCTTGCTGTGCCCGTGTGAGTGGGACCATCCAGCGTGACAGTTGCCAGCTCCTGTCACTCTTGGCAACTCGTGGCACGTGACTTTTTGGAGCTGCTGCTGTGGCAAGTGGGTGAAGTCGTATTCCAAGAGCAGACTGACGTTTTGATCTCTGCAGGCTTCCCAGTCGCCTTCTGTGCCGGCATCCCTGTGGCTCCCCAGCCAGGAGCCAATTTCAGCGAGACCTTCCAGCTCACCTGCGCCCGTGTGGCCTGAAGCTGCCTCCGCTGTGCTCGCGTGTCCCCTCCTCGCGGACTCCTCCTGCGCAAAGGCAGCGTCTTCACAGCACCTTTCTCCTGATGGCCCAAGTCTCCTTAGCGCAGGTGGCCATCCCTGCTTGCTAAAGCTCTTGCTGATGTTAATCTGTGTTCATGGCTGTCACAAAACTCATCCCTGCAAGAGAATCAAGCCGCTTAGCACTGCTGCTGAGCCGTATACCACAGCCCGGCATGGCACAGCCTGTGCCACACGGACACATCTCCTGATACCCAACCGATAGCTCCCTGCACCCCATTGTCAAAATACCAGGTAGAAAAATAGCAGAAGGACAGATTGACGGGTTTCTGCAGCTCCCACCACCCCAAACCAGCTCAGTTTCTGGCTTCCCTGGGGGAAGCTATCCATCAGTCTTCTGCCTCGGGAGCAATCTGGTCACTGCCATCCAGATTTATTCCTGGCCAGTTTATGATTATTTGTTGCTTTGCCAGCACTGTTGTTTAAATACCACTCCCCGCTCCTAGCCCTGTGCGGCCGGGGCTCGTATCCCTGCTCTGCCTTTGTTCTGCTGGACAGGCTGTGCTCCGGCTGGGCTAGCAGCCCTCCTTGGCACCGGCCCCCTTCGACTTCATCTTTCCGTGGCCGTGCCAGTCCAGATGAGGTCATGCCAGGCTGGTATTTGATGATTCCCGTACAATACATCTCCTGCTGCACCCTGAGATGGGGCTGGCCTTTTCCACAGCTGTATCCCGCTAAGGACTAGAAGCTGGCTCACCGGTGCACCAGGTCTTCGTCATTCCCTATCATTTATGACAAGGGCCACACACGAGGAGCGCAGCAGTCCTGCCCGTTGAGGGGCTGAGCTTCACCCTATTTTTGTTGCTCCCATAAGGTCGTAACAAGTTTTTCCCCGGCTTGCAAAGGCGCGGGGTGGGAATTTGCTTCCTTCCCCCCAGCAGTGAACATGAAACTCGGGTTTTAGCAGGACACAAAATGAGCGTGGGAACTTGCAGGTGCTGTTGGAGGAGGCCCTGAGAGCAGCCGCAGGCTCTGGGAGACGCTGCGGGGCCGGACAAACAGCGGGGCTGCGGCGGAGGGGGGGCAGGGGGGCA
>VXBO01014693.1:0-59907 GCA_013400135.1 Rhinoptilus africanus
CGTGTGGCGTGACCGGGGATCCCGTGACTGCGGGGCAGGCGGCGGCTCCTGCCGGGCGCCTCCCGGGAGGCTCCCGGTCTGCGGCTCCGCGCTGCTTCCTCGGGGCCGATAAAGATCTCTCTGATCTGCTCGGGTGAAACTCGGCGCGGTGCCTGTCAGCGCCGTTCAAAACTAAAAGAAAACGCTCCCTTCGTCGCCTTTTCCCGCCGCTGCCCGCTGAAGAAGATCTGCCGTGTGCCCAAGGGGAGCCCGGGCAATGCGCTTCGCGGTTTTAGTTCTTCTTTTTTTGAACCGATGGCTTGGCGTCCCTCTCCTCTGCAGCGGCCGGCTGCCCTTCTCATCGCGGC
Organism: Rhinoptilus africanus; assembly: GCA_013400135.1. NCBI lineage: Eukaryota > Metazoa > Chordata > Aves > Charadriiformes > Glareolidae > Rhinoptilus > Rhinoptilus africanus. Next base: position 348 of record VXBO01014693.1, read on the forward strand.
AGGTGGCGGTGCCAACCCAGCTGCGGTGCTGGCAGGAGAAGCAAAAGGTTAATCAGGTTAAAATTGTTAGGTCACTTGTGCCTGGGTGGTTAACGAGCAGTTTTCAGTGTAAGTGTTCCGTGTTAAACGTAACTTGTGCAAAATAATTGAACCAGTAACAGTGCGAGAGAACTGGTTTTAAAAACCTGTGACTGTTACAGCAAGGTTAGTATAACTAGATACCTGGAGAGTACTTAATTATATTGACTTAGGTGGGGTAGGCAAGTAGGGAACGTGGCTAAATTTTGTTTTGGAATTTAAATGCTTCTCTGTAGATTGCTGTTATGCAGTCTACCACCTTACATGTTGTTTTTCTTCCTTCTTGTCCACAATAATTTACAAATGTACTAAATAAGCATGTGGGTTTTATTTGTCTTTTAAAGTGTTGTACAACACTGAAGTTGTCAGTGCTTGCTTTTTGTAGAGCAAGGGTGGTTGTGTGTGGCTGGTTGTTTTGGGAATTTTTTTCTGACTTAGAAGCTTATAAGGCAACTAGCTCTAACAGCAGACTGGAGGGAGAGCTGCTTCTTGAACATACCCAAAATAAATCCAAAGCGTGACCAAAGAGTAGTACAGCTAACATTTGTGTTTCAGTATCAATGTGGAATTTATAACAAACTGTTATTTTTCTTTGTCATCTTTCAGGTTGTGTGGAGCTCTCTTTGTTGCCTTAATTTCAGTAAAGCCTTTTCCATTAAGTTATAAATAGGGAGTGTGTAGTGTTTAAAAAAAAAAAAGGCTCTAACACTCCTTGTTTTGCTTTTGAGTGCTCAAACCAACCACCGGTTTCCTTAAATTGAAAATACATGAAAAAATTTGCAAAGGGTACAAGGAGGTGTTTGGATTCAAGCTGTATTTTATTCTCTGTCAATTAATAATGAATCGTGAGAAACAGATCTTTCAGCTCCCTAGGACTGGAGTTTTACATAAATGTTTCACAATGAATAAAAACTTCCCAGCGAAAAGGTTTGTAAGAATTCCTAAGGTGTTTTCTTTTATAATGTTCATTCTCCTTGGTGTTGTGTTTTTGTTTTCATTCTCTACAGAGCAGGCAGTATGTTGGCCTGGTACAGTGTAACCCACTTAATCCGTTAGGGATGGGCTTCGGTCACAGTTGTATCAGGAAGAATATCAGTGCCCAGTGTAGCCTGACCAACAGAGGCTGTTATTGCTGCGTCCCTGGAGGAAAAGGGATACTAATGCAAGGGAGAAAGCTGAGCACGTGTGAGCAGAAATAATTGGTTGATAAGTTATTGAAAGGGTGGAAGCAGTAATAGGGAAGTAGGTTGCAAGGAGAATTCCAGTTAACTCATGAATTATTAGAAATGTTGGACCAAGAGCAGCAGCTGCTAAGGGTGTTTTGAAGTTGGCTGAAAGTAGTAAAATATTTAAGATGGGAGATGCTCAACTGTGAGCTGCTGAAAAATGTCAATTCTGATTAAATCAGAATGAATAATAGTTTGATCATTCTACTTGGGCATGGGGAATGAGATGGAAAGTGAATGCCGTGTCTCTGCAAGATTAAACTAGCAGAGGCATAAATGTAGGTATTTCTCCAGACAAGTTTTGCTGATTGAGTTTGTGGCTAGATGTAAATTGGAATAAAAGAATTGATTCTGGCAGTAGGTACTGGGATGATTTCATGATCCAGGGGTTATGCGGACTTAAAGATTCCTTCCCTTGGCTGCTGCCTCTTTCATAGCCCTGAGTCATGCCAGGCAACTGTTTGAACTACAGTCCTGAACTGCTTAGGAGTCAAAACTAACCTTATAAAGAAACCCCCAAATGCAACTTTTTGGTATACAAATGAGTGGCAACAGCTGCATGTCAGGTCAGTTTGGGTTGTGTTCATATGGCAAACTATTATGAATAAACTCCAGTGATATTCTGGTGTTAGATAAAGTGTGTCTAGGCTGCTTACAACAAGAGGCAATTTTCATATAACCTGTCACTGAATCATTTCAACAGAAATTCAACAGAAAACACAGAACTACCTTCACAGTGCAATGGTGAAATAGATAAAGGAAGGAAGACTTGCAAGATGATTAGGATCTCGGTAGGTTGAGCCATATGACTGAAGGGCTTCCAGAGAATGAGGCAGCTCACAAGTGACTGTCAATAAAGGAGTGTTGCTGATCCACATGTCTTGCGTCAGTACTCTGTGGCGGGGAAGGACAGTTTGGGGGTTGATTAATGTCCCAGTTTGTAATGCACTTAAAGGTACAAAGTGTGTAGCCTCTTGACTTTGTATCTGTATGTTCCCCTTTGGATTGAGAGCAAAATGTTTCACAGTCAAACAGGCTTGTGGCCTCTTACGCGCTACAAAACTGTTCTTGTGCCACTGAATTGTCCAGGGTGTAAACCAGTACGTTCTTAAATACAAGAACAAGGTTTAACTAAGCAAAGAAAGAGGAGAAAATTTGCTTCTGTCCTTTCTTTTCAGATTTCTGGAAACTTGCAGATCTGCTGTAGGTGACAGTTATAACTGCTCGGTAGTGATTGAGGGCTGAGAGATGTAAGAACTCCACTAACAGTAAGTGTTGAAAACTGCTTTACATAGTTTACGTATGGGATTCTGCCCCTTCTGCTGCAGCTCTGATAGTTCTTGGGACTCTTTTTTCCGACATTTTACAGAGAAGCAGTTTAGGTCATTTTTTTCATGAGCTACTGCAACTAACAAACCACAGGAAACAACTTTCTTTAATGCTAGCCTGGTAAATATTATCAAATGGTTTGTTAGTGTTATGAAAAAAAAAATTACTAATGAGGGAGTAAGTTTACATTATGGTATTGAAAGGCAAGTGTTTTTTTCAGACAAAATACTTGAAGAGTTGATGTGCCTTTTTAGGCTGTTAATGCCTGATGCCTGTGGTTTAACAAAATAAGATGGCTTAGCAAAGAAAATTGTGAATAAGCTTCAGAGCGGAAATGGATGTGTTGTGTGTGTGTGTAAATCTGAGGATAGATAGGAAGCTATGAAACATGATTAGTGTTATTGTTGTGCTAGATATGGAACTGCAAATTCTGTTTGTCAGTAACTTTGAGAGAATGCTTTTCCTTAAATTCTTAACAAAGATGGGCCCTTTTTTAAGAAGTCTTGGCTGAAAGCATATTAGGAGTAAATAAAATGTGATTAGTTGGAATAAATTTGAGTCTGCTTTACCTTGGATTTTTTTTTCCTTCTCCAAGTCAAATGTATGTTCTTTAGTAACTTTAGTTGAAGGACAGTGTACCACATATCTCAAGGAAACCTTTGGGTTTCGTCTTGATTTCATATAGCAGGTGCTTCATCAGTGACCACTAGCTGATAGTGGTAATTGAAATAAATTTTCTGCCTTTTTCCATGTTAGAAAGTAGGTATAAGTGGAGAAACAATAGTGGAAATCTGAAGCATACCTTACATCTGTTTCTTAATATGGAGGGAAGTCAGTGGTGCTGTTGCAACAGACAGGTTTTTGGTGTCTTTTATTAAAAAGGGGGGAGGGGGAAGGGTGAGAATTCAGTTGCTAGGTGATTATTTTTTTTTATGGTGTGCTTCTCTGACTGGTATCAGTGTGGTAAAAGTGAAGCTATAAATTGATCCAGTTGACTCTGTTTGCTTAATAGTTTAGGTGGGGTTGTAGCTTGCTGACGTTATAGCTACAATGAAATTACCATGTTGGCTAACACCATTTTTCCATAGACAAAACTTGAGTTCAGCACCTGTCTTCAGCCTTCAATGCTTGGGTCCTCCTTAATGTATTAAATGATTTTTATAGTAAAAAAAGACAAATTCCTGAACTAGCTTGATGTGGTTGCTGCTGTGGTTTGCTAGACCAAGAAACTTGCTTTTCTTTGAGCGCTGCCTCAGTACTTGTGTTAAAAGAGGTAGCTGCACTCAAAATAAAAAGGCAGCTTACAAAGCTGACAGTCATGGAATTAAGAAAATGTAGATGAATAGACTGGACAAGGCGGTCGTGTTTCTCTAAGGTTTGAGGGGCTGAGAATCAAAGATACTGTAATGCACACTGATTTTTTTTTTCATTTGCTTAGCACGGTTTTTTTAGCCTTGCCAGCAAATGTTTGGACTGCTGATAGAAATGTTTGACTTGTAATTCAGTTCACTGCTTAAAAGGGGGCTTCTGGGAGGTGACAATTAAATAACTTTTATATATATGGAGGCAATTAAGAAACGCTTATCAAACTGCACAAGGGTGGGGCTCTTTTTACTTATTTGCTCTTAATTTCTTTTAGTGTTGAAATGATAAACACGAGGGAAGAATCTTCTCTTTACAGACTCTTCTGTGTACTAGGTTGAGAATACTTTCAGAGCAAACTAATTGCACATCGCAGTAAGAAATAACTGGAGCAAATCGTTACGTGTAATTCTGTGGTGTCTTGGAGTTCCTGATGTTGGTTACAACAGTCAACATGCACACTGGACATTAAGTGGAAATTCAGCATTTTAGATGCTGAATGATGATTTAAACTGAACAATTAAGGTAGTAAATGTTTAGAAATGTATCAGATGTTCCAAAAACATTGCCAAAAAGCACATTATACAATAAGTTTGAAGTATGTAATAGGAGAAATAACATTGATTTTCCACGTATTAAGGACTTTATTGTTATTTTATTTGTTGGAGTGTTAAGGCTTTATAACTTAGGGGAAAAAAAAAAGTACAACATTTGAGCTAGGTAAAAATTTTAACTTATTTAAAGATGTGTACGTGGAAAAAATGCATCAGCCTACTGTGCTGAAAATATCCTGGTTCTGCAGATACTCTAAATCACATAATCAGTGGGGCTGCAGATGAGTCCCTTATATAGTCAAAAAACCCTGTAATTGTGTGAAGTCTTTGTTGCTTCCAAACAAAAATGCTTTTTAATGCTTTAAACATGCTGCTTTGCTGCTTCTGATCTAGCTTGTGAGTGTGTATTTAAATGACTGAATATATATCCCATCTATTTTGGATTAAAAATTTTACAAAAACATAAACTGCTAGCTAAGCGTGACAGCTGCTACTGTGGAAGCTGAATGTCTTGAAAAGTGGTTTTGCCTGCAACATCACGTTGAGATACTTACCAGTTCTGGGAAGACTGTTTCTGTAGCCTCTGTGTAGCGGTCCAGTTTGGTTCTAGTTGAAAAGACGCTTGTAATGGTTTGTGGCTGGTCTGTAATTGTCTGCCCATTAAAAGTATTTTTACGGTCATCAGCCTCCTAGTCGTCCCTGTAATGGTCCATGTAGTTGAAATTGTGCAAATTAACTTCTCGGGTTCTGGCTGTGCAAGAGTACTAGCTACTGTTAACAGAGTTTCCTTACCTGTATTTTGTTTAAAATGTGGCTTTGTGGACAATTTCATGATAAGAACTACGGTTCTTCAAATTGTAGAAGTTAAAGAAACAAGTAGGTAGTACCAGTCAGAACTATTAAAGTTGGTTATTTATTCGCATTATGTCTTTTAGGGAACTTGTGATTTCAGTAGGACAGAAAAAATGAATTGTAACTTGTTCCCTATGCTGAAGTAGAACAGAAGAACGTTCCGTACCCTCTGTCTCGTGAATGCATTATTTATTAAGAAGATGTTCAGATAACTCAGTTGTAAACCAACAGTAGGAACTAGGGAGATAAATGAAGACACTGCACCATTTGAAAGATCTCAGCATGAACCTGGAACTCGATGCAAGTAGTCCAGTGACTCTAATAAGGCTTTTCACTTACATAAAAATGTGTGTGTTCATATCCTGAGCCGTAGCAATTATTTACATAGCATGTAAATGAACAGTCTACTTACAGTTCTTAAGTAGTTTTAACATTGTTGTGATACAAACCTGTACAAAATTGAGGATTTATAAACATAGCTTTTGATTACACAATATGAATGAATCAAGTTACTTGCTCTAAACAAAATTTGAACGGAAGCAGCCTCTGTTCTTCATATTTTGAAATTTCTTTGTGTTGAGGCTTCATCTGCTCTCAAACTATAAAGCATTTCTTCTGTCTTAACGTAGGTGGTGTCTAAGAAATACACACTCAAAGATGGAAAGTTAGAGATGAAAAAATTCCTGAAATGTCTCGCTTCTAATGTAGGCCTTGATTCTAAGGCAGCATGGAGTCATATGACTCTCATGCCAGCTTGTGTCGGGTATTAATTCCATAGCCATGCTCTGCGGGTGATGTATATGCCAGTGACGCTAATTACAACTAGCCAGACTGCATTCCTTCCTTCAGAGAAGGAGACGGACTGGGCAACTTATGACCCGCTTCCGTTTTAAATTGATACTATTTTCAGAGAAGCCTGCTTTGACTAAATTGCTTTGAGCTCTTTTAGTATCAGGCAGGTATGGGAACAGCGGTTCTCCTCATATAGAAACTTAAGTTTGGGCTCTTCAAAAATGAAACTTTTCCCCCAAGCAATTAAAAGTCTTTTACAGTATTAGGTGGCACTACTGTAATGAAGGCAAAGCTTGGGCTGATACAAAATGCTAATGAGCCAACTACCTTAGTGTAAAAGGATATTTCTTTACCTTTTTTTTTTTTAAATCTGACAGTAAAAATGTTTCATTGGTGGCAGCCAGACTATTCAATAGCTTTTTGACAGGCTTTTTGACAATTTTGCCATGGGAAGCTGACCCCTACAAATGGAACCGTCAGCGTAAGCTTGGCCTCAGTGTTTGGTATCTTGAGTACCATTTGAAGTCTCAGCAGTGAATTTACTTGTATGGTAGTTGTAACAGTATTCTGTTCATCACAGCTCTTCTGCAAGGAATAAACTGTAAAATATCTACTGTTTGTGTACCACTACCTAGGCAATACCTACCTGACTTTTGAAATAAAATTACAGCATTTTCATTTGTTCTATAGATAACAGTGTTGCCTGTGAGTTGATTTAAATTTTCTTGTCTGGTTGCAATTTTGAGTGCAGCGCGGCAGTGTCCTGCTTTATTGTTAAAGCCTCCTCTTCACTTTTGCACGTTAAAAAAGAACTTTGCAAACAAAATACGGCACTGAAGTGACTAGTTCAAGGCATGTGCTCTGTAAAATTCTCTCAACCCGCTTTCTTCCATGCATCTTTTCCAGTGAACATAAATGCATCGTTGCACTTGGTGAATGTGATGCGATCCCCCTTCTGCACAAACGTTGAAGGGTTTGGGGGTTTTAAGTGTTTTAAGTGACAGACCAGTAATTCCTGCAGGGTACCGCTTAGGCTGCCGTACAGACTGCAGTCTGTGGAAGAGACCCCTCTTAAACACGCGGTATTCTTGAGTGGGTATCCTTGCTATGAGTGTCTACACTTCACCTCTTTAGCATTTTCCTCCCACTTTTGTACATGAAACTTGATGTCGGTGCACTTTAACACTTTCTCGATATTTATGTGTGTAAAATTTTCGGATCACAACTGTCTTTCCTTGTTAATGATTTTCCTAATCTTTACAGGTCTAGGAAATAAGGAGGATCAACTTCCATAACAATGGCAGCAAAATCATCGCTCCTCAAAGTAATCCTGCTAGGAGATGGTGGAGTTGGGAAGAGCTCCTTAATGAACAGATACGTCACCAACAAGTTCGATGCGCAGCTGTTTCATACAATAGGTGTCGAATTCTTAAATAAAGAGTTGGAAGTTGATGGACATTTCGTTACAATGCAGATATGGGACACGGCAGGTCAGGAACGTTTTAGGAGCTTGCGGACTCCTTTCTATAGAGGTTCTGACTGTTGCCTGCTAACCTTCAGCGTAGATGACTCTCAAAGCTTCCAAAACTTAAGCAACTGGAAGAAAGAATTCATTTATTATGCAGATGTCAAGGAGCCTGAAAGCTTTCCATTTGTGATACTGGGTAACAAAGTTGATATCGATGAAAGGCAAGTGTCTATGGAAGAAGCCCAAGACTGGTGCAGGAATAACGGCAACCATCCCTATTTTGAAACCAGCGCAAAAGATGCCACTAATGTCGCAGCAGCCTTTGAAGAAGCCGTTAGAAGAGTTCTAGCCTCTGAAGACAGATCGGATCACTTTATTCAAACAGATACAGTAAACCTTAATCGGAAACCGAAAACCAGTTCATCTTGTTGTTGACTTAAAACTTCTTTTTTTTGGCCAAATTACTTTTGACTAGCTTGCGCTATTAAAGGACGGGGAAGGCACAGTAGATAAAATAGCAAATGGGTTTCACTCTAATATTAAAATTGTAAGATTCTGCTGCTTTCTTTGGGGAGCAAAAGAAAAATTGCCATTCGTGGGTGACCCATTATTGAATTAATGATGCTTTCTGTTTAGGAAGGTGTCAAGTAAAACCATTAATATAAGAATGTAATTTGCCAACTTTATTCAAATGATAAATACTTTGAATATAGTTAAAACTTGAAAGTTCTGAAGCACTACTTTGGAGAAACTGTTCTGGAGTTCAGGCACAAAGATACTTTTATATGTGTATATTTTTATGAAATCAGCATTCCATTTTTGTTTCACTAGAAGTCAGTTTCTTAACAATGCTAGATATTAAACTTCAGTCTCACTACATTCCTTTTGCTGTGAGTGGTACTTCATCTCTAATGTGTTTATTATAAGTTAATATAAATTACCTTCAGGTTTTCTCTAATTGCCTAATGTTGCTATAATTTGTGTAGGTTTTTAAGTAGGAAAGAAATTTCCTACATATTTAATGTCCGTTTTCCTTTCATTTACTATTCTAATGCTGTACAAATTCCTCCATCAGTTTAATGCAAGATACTGGCGATTTTTTAAGTTAATATATATCTCTGCCTTAAGTCCCATTCTAGCATGTTTCTGATCAATAAGGTAAAAAAATCTGAGTAATTGAAGTATAACTGTTTTTAGTTATGAAAAAGATACGCTTTATTCAGTCAGCTTTAATAGCACTCGAAGGGATCCACATTATGATGAATTTGTAAGAGAACTTTTAGTATGCAGCCTTAAAGTTCCAAACTTCTTGTTCCTGTTAACCTATGAGCTATGAATGTGTCTACCAGTAATCTCTGCACTGTGAAACTAAGGATTGGCAATACGTAGAGAACTCAGGAAGCTTTTGACTCACGGTAGATTGTGACAGCTTTCAGCCCTAATACAATACCTACAGCTAGCGTTTGAGCTGAATTTGATCCTTATTTAATTTGCTTTTTCACGATATGGGCTTAAACATTTAAAGACAATGTCTTTTATATTACTGTACTCATTACACGATGAACAGAAGCAAATTCTGTATTTATAGGACAGTCTTTCTGCAGTAATGCGGGTGAAACCACAGAAGGGTATTTGAGGCTCTCCGTTGCAGTTAAATGGTAGAAGACTTGTTTGAGAAGTTGTTGAATGTTGGCGCTCAGAGTACCCACTGTCCTTGTAACAGCAAACCCGACAGCACACTATTGCTTCAGCGTGTAATCTGTGCCTGCTGACAGGCACGCGCGTAGACACGCTGTGGGCTTCAGAAGGAATTCTGAGGCCTACAGGCCAGGCCGTGTTATCTGCTAAACTACACAGACTGCTTTCTGTACAGCAATTTCTTTGTTCCAATAGAAAAGCCTTTCTTCTTGAGAGTACAGTTAACAGCAAGAGTTTTCTCTTATCTGTTCACTCTGTAACAGGTGTAATTATTTGGAAGTAAAGCTTGCAAAACAAAGCCTTCTTGTCGCTCTTTATATTCTTTTCTGAACATATTGTATGCTTGCTTGAGCCTATCCAGGACAACTTTATTCCACAGATCTGCTGCTCCCGCTTAAAAGCGGTATCTTTTTACCTTTTGTATATTCTTAAGTCTAATTAATTCTTACAGTCCTGCACACATACAGCAACAGAACTGTTTCAAGCTTCAGTCACATCACAGCTAAATATAGGTTGAGCTGTAACTTCTGTTCTGTTTAATTTCTAGTCAATGGATGAAAAGATCTGTGAAGAAAAACTTAGCTAAATCCATCTTAATCTTAAACTGAGGGAGCAAAAAGCTTTAAAAATTAAGACTGCTTGTGTTGGGGGCTACTAAGCTAGTAATGTCAAATTTGTGAAACTACTACCTTCCTACTTAAAGCTTCCTTTAATGTGTTTTAGCAGAGGTTAAGGTTGAAACAGAGCAGGAGCTGAAGTTAGTATGACAAGGGTAGTAGGATAGGTATGATTCAAGTAAGATTGCTAAAAGGAAACAGTTGAGAACTGTTGTGATCTTTCCTGCACCTAAGCATCCATCTGGGTTTCCTCATCTGTCCCCTTTCCATGTAGCACTGTGGTTGCCAAGCCTCCATCTGAGAAGTAGGCTTAATAAAGTTAAATAAAACTTAATACACAGAAGAGTGTTACTTGTGCCCTGGGAGCTGCTGTACCACAACTGCACACTAATCACAAAAAAAAGTGGCTACAGTAAATAAGGCAGCGTAGGAATTACATCGAGGTCAGGATTTGGTTTCAGAAAGAGACTATCAGGTACTCGAAAGAAGCAAAAGCCCTTTGACAAGCAGATGGATATGACAGTTACAAAAAAAATATAAAGCTTAGTAACAATCTGGCATTCCTGTACTTTGTGAAAGCTTAGTATCTATCATGCAATATGGAGGTACAGTAAGCACTTGGGTCTTCGGTTTCAATTCACTGATTCATTTTGAGTACTAATTGTACCTCAAGTATTAGGGGGCCCTGTTAGCAATATTTAGAGTTTTGTAGAGTGATGGAACATACTGTGTAACATGTATGCAAAGTTCCCGATGTCCTTTAAAATGAGGAGCAAAAAATACCGTCCCAAAAAATATGTGGGAATGATGAAAGCTGTGCATATTAGAAGAGACGGCAAAAGGGGAAGGGGCAGAAGAGACGAGCTAGGACGCAGGTAACAGCTCACGTTCCAGCCAAGCGTGTAGATGCGTAGCATAAGACTGCTGCCAGAAGCAGGCTGCTTGCTCTGCGCCTCAAACAGATCTTACTTGAAGTGAAGCCATGTGAGAGGTTACCTAAACAGTAACTAACAGACCCTTGCAGAGCGGTCAGTCTGAGTTGCGTTTCCAGCCTAGATTTGTCAAGGCTGGCCCAAAGTTCTTAGGTTGCGCTTACATTCTTATTTCCTTATGCTTGATTTTTGTACCATCTAGGATAATTCCAGTCCCTTTAATGTATAAGCATTTTTGTTGCCTTATTGCATAGTACAGGTTATCTGCTGCTTTCTCATATGGCAATGGATTTAATTTGGATTCTTTTTCCTAAGCCTCTGTGATGGGGCACAGACACAATACTTGCAAAGGAGGTCTGTCTTCTGCCTTGTCCTCTGAGGAACTGTTCACGGGCTGACACACGCTAACACTGCAGCTTCCAGAGCTACAGCAGGTTTGTGACTACAGGGGATCACTTGTCACTTCCAGACAGCCTACCGTAAAAGTCTCAAACCAAAGCTTGAGCAAGCGTTCCTCCGTACACAGGGCAGTCACAGCTACCTCGCCACGGTCCTTCAGAATTCTGTCACGAGACAGTGTTTCTCACCACAAACTCTGTAATTGTTCATGTAATGAGGCAGGACGTAATTCTTTCCTGTGGCCAGCAACAGGCTGTTTGCAGAGACGGACCTGTGATACTGCATTTCCCATTTACAATTCCTATAATCAGCAGAAAAAGGGAAAGACATGGGGGGCGTAAGAACAGGCACCCTTTGGCTAACTGCCTTCAGAGATCAGGCAAGACATAAAATGCTTTCATTTTAAGTAACTTCCTACTGTGTGTTGGCAGAAAAGAATACAATTATCAAAAACCCCCGTTTCTTAAAGTGGTGGAAACTCTTAGCACTAATCATTCATCTTTGCCAAAACTTGTCTTACTGCCACGTATGTGATTATTTAACATAAGTTCCACCTCAGTGAATCTTAGCTGTATTTATTCATTGTGCTGCTGGAGAGTAGGCAGAAAGCAGCAGAACCGCTCCAGCTTAATGGTTCCTTATCAAACGCATGAGAATGCATTACCTCAACCGCTTCTGTTGCTTTCATGTACACAGCAAAATAAATAAATCCGTTTATTTACAGATGATTACATGACATTATCAAAATGCTGTACAGGGCAGTTTACATGAAATAATACTGTAAAGACAAGTGTTCCCATCTTCACTTGCCACCCCTCCAATAAAGGTAGCCGTAACTGTGATCATCTCGTTTTCTCCTACATCATTTCAAATATACTCAATGGGCACCAATACTGCATAATTCCACATTTTATTTAAGGTAAATACTGCAACCTTTATATCATGTTCTTTTTCTCATGGAATATTTTACAGTGACAGCATAAATTACAGAGACATGATGACTGACTATACATTTAAAGTACATATACATGTGGTCCCCTTATTTATACAGACTGTGCAAAATGTACCTCGTAGAGCAGCACGCCTCTTCCTTTGGAAATTACTTTTCAGCCATTGGAAAAGAAAAAAAAAAAGTCCAAGATGACAGCTTACACAGATTTGCTGCAAAAGGAAACAGACTACTAAAAAGACTGTGAAACCAACCGAAATATTAGGCATGTATATACCAAATGACCTATTTAAAAAATTCTCTTTTGGAATGATGGTAAGTTTTGCAAAAGGGTCCCTTAACTGCATTTTACAACGGAATAGTAGCCAGACAGGCTAAATAATGCATTTCTGAAACCTCAACGAACAAACGGAAGTGTCATGGTTCAAAGATCTTAGGCTAAATATATTTTCAAAAAGAAAACTTCAGCGCTTGCAGATAATGGAAAGAAGTGAGTTTAAACATGCAAATTTAATTTCTTTTTTTCCCCCATGTGTTAATTAGAATCAAAGTCAGGGCAGACGCAGCTGTTCTGATCTACTTTATTAATTCATTTCATTGATGCAACACTGCAGCTAAATATGTATTGCACTAAATATCTGTTAACTTTGCAATTTTGCTCTTAAAAACTCTAAGGTTTTTTTTCTCAAAACTTCCTGAAATACTGAAGACAAAGCTTTGCTGATGTATCCTCTTTTCTTTTTATTTAGCACTTTATAATACATACATTACACATTACAATATTAATAGAGCCCTGATTTAATACCTCGAAGAGTGAAGTTAGTCTGGTTAGTCTGCACAGTAAGTTCTCTAGCAAAGGACTGGGAGTAGAAAAGTTTATAACAAAATAAACCACTCAGGCCAAACAATCAAAAATTCCCTTTTGCTTATACTAAATCACATGACTGGAAACATCTTGTGACAAAAGACACCCTGCAGAAGAGGCTTACATTTTGCAGACGCATTGACACCCACATGTCTCAGTTTCTACCTACTCGGCCGCTAACATTTTTAAACTTAGTTTTCACAAAAGGAAACTTCTTAAAATACACGTTTTAACTAGAGGAGCCTGGCTGTTCTTACCGTACTGGGGGAAAAAAAAAAAAAAAAGCTGCTTCAGCATCCAATTTGCCAATCTTCAGAAAGATGAATATCAAACATGCTAAGAACTAACCAGAAGAACTACAGTTCAAATAATCAGGGAAGTGCGGAAAAAGCACTCACTCGGGAAAGTTACTTATTCAGCTTAAAAGGTGTTTCTTCCCAAGGAACTGTACTTTCCTTTCAAAGGCGCTGGATCGAATAGGAGAATTAAGTTCATAAAATGGATTCATTGCAAACTGAGGAAAGAAGGAAAAATCATTAATAAGCACAATGCCCAGCACTGGAAAATGTTCTTTCAAATAGGAACTACTATTAGCTTTCAGCCTATTTAGCGCCACTTAAGAGCGCGGAGCTCCTAAAGAGTCACTTGCTTTCCAGGCCCTTGCACCCTCCCCACATTACATGCACAGCCGTCCCTTAGCACCAGCTCCTCAGAACGAATCCATTGTGACACTGGTGGAGATTTCTGTTTCGGAAATTAGCATTGTCTGAGACCCGGCAGGAGGCCGAGATGGCAGACGTCCCAGCGGGTGTCTGCAATTGCCCCATCTCGTGGAAGCACCGCCAGGCTGAGAGAACACGGGCTACTTGGTCTGAGAGCAAAGCGCTTCAACCAGGCTCCTGCGGAATAGTTCCTGGCTTTCACTATCAGCATTAGTGACACAATACTGTCCCAGAAATCACCGGGCTGAAATTAAAATAAATTCTGAAAGAGCACAGTTTATAAAAATTCAGAAAAATCTATTCTGTTACTGGAGAACACAGCCTTTATGTCACATGTTACCAACTCTGGTTACTGTGGACTGCAGGGGTGCTTCTCCACTTACACAGGCCCCCAGGGGGAAACGCGCTAATACGGGCATGCCTGGGCACTTAAAAATACTGCAGTGAGATCATAAAAAGTGGGTTCTTACCTTTATATACAAGTCATACACATCATTAAAGAAGTTCTTAATTCCGTCTTCTTGCCTCACATCATGCAGCATTATAAATCTCATATGTAAAGCACTTAAGGAAAATTGAACTTTCATAAAGTAGTAACGTATCCTGAAATAAGCATTTACATGTAATTCGACATATACTTGAAATGTTTAGCTGTTCGTGAAATAGCAGTGACTACAGGAGGAAGCATTAAAAGAAATAACTGCAGCAACAAAATCTAGAAAACATTGACTTTATTTTTTTAAATTCCTCTATATTTGAAAATAAAAATAATCACCCCTCTATTCAAGGTGAATCTTTTTAAAGCTAGGCAACTGTGACAGCGGACAATGCTTTCAGCACCTTTGCTATATAACCCTGAAGTTAAAATGACAGTCAGTGTTACTTCCTATAAATAACAAACGTTTCACAACAAACACTTCTAGGACTATGTGTACGTAAGGTCAAGCCTTGACACCCCATTTTCAAGATGGGTGTGACTGACACCAAGCGTGTTTATCCTTGCTTCTCCTCTCTAGCCCTATCAAAGGGATGGGAACAGAAAACCTCATCAGCTTGCTCAGACCCTCTCACTCCTTTTTACTCCACGTGAACTCTACCTTTCATTAGGCTATTTCAGCTCCTCCAAAAGAAAAAAATCCATCCTTCCAATTAGTCCCAATTTCCAACACCTGCTATGCCTCCCAGCTTGCTTCATTCAGAAGCTGGTGACTCCAGAACACCACCACTGGTGAACAGCCAGAGAAATCTGTTCCAAACTCATTTCATCTAACTTAACCCTTTCTTGCAAAAGGCTTTTCCTACATAAATATAAGCGAAGAGGGAAGGATATGTCCAGCTGTGACAAAAGCAGAAACAAACCATTCGTTAAACTTGTCCACAGTCTTCAGATACATGTTGTTAGAAAGCCACATATTCTCATCTACGAGGTCAAGCGCAGCATGGGCAATGAACTGGTTGAGATGGCGATGATCATCCTAATGCATTTCCAGAAGATACAGAATTAGTAATTCCATGACAGGAGTGAAATACAAACAATAATTTGCTCAAGTTGCTAAATAACTAGTGCTCAAATTATATGCACCCTTATTTTCTGCCATATAATGTGCCTGTAATTAAATGAAACTAGTATATGTTGTCATGATACTTGGTTTCAAGGGAGAAAAAAGGTCATAATAAAAAAAAGTATTCACAAAAACAGTCTTGAGAGCAGCAAAACCAATAAAGCCTATATTTAAAGCTCAGGAAAGAATCCAAGCATGAATTCTTTTTCTTTACCAACGGGTAATCTCCCACTGCAAAGTTATTCCACAACAGAGGGCCTGATAAAAATCTTTTCCTCTACTTTTCCATCACCTGTTTTTGTGACATTTACAGCAATGTAGCATTTTTTGGACCATAACATTTCTGTCAAATCGAACAACAGAAATTGAACAACAGGTTACAATGTGTAGAAGTTGGGGGACAGATGGAGAAAGCAGAGAGATACAGAGGACAGATACACTGATAACATTGCCACCTAAAGATTTTGTTCTTTCAGATTATTTGCATAGAAACAGAATTGTTTTGGAGGCTTTTCTTTTTCCTAAGAGCCTAGTGCAGAACAACATTCTGCAACTGGTATTAAATATGTGCTTGCAGATGTAAATTGCACCTCTTCCTATATTAAAACACGAATGGCATTCATAGAGTGATCACAGCGTTTGGCTCTAACTCCACAGGAGTTGTGTGGAGAAAGAGCTATGTACTTTGCATACTAACTAGAACACTGGAGGACATCTGCCACAAAGAAACTTGGGACTAAACCATGCTGTAAGCTTCTATTAGACTGGAAACGTAAGTAGGCTTGCACTGTTTCTCAAAATATAGGGATGCTATTAATGCCACTCTCACACCTCAGTGCACTACATTTTTCCCCCAAATCAAGTTTGGCTCAGGGCATTAACAGCTGTGCAAGTTCCATTAAACTGTCCTGAGGACAAGACTCAGTAGTGAAGTTTAGGTGGAAAAAACTCGTGCTGATCTACCATGTATGTTATGCAAACCACTTACTTCAGGCAGCTGTACATCTGCACTGAATTCACTCTTAAATGGCATGTCTCGGAAACAGAAGAAATAGTTGCCAAAAGATATCAGTATCTACTAGTTCTCCTCCAGCGCGCATCAAGTTTAGATTCTCTCTTAAGAGAAAATTTAGTACTTCAACCTCAGTTGAATACAAGAAGCTTACCGGAACCAAGTTATTTCCATTAGCAGAACACAGAAAATGGGTTTTTCCACTATCAAATGAGGACACTGACGCATCCTCAGGCTCCCCAAGTCTAGTCCAACTAGCCATACTTACAGTCCAAGGGACACTAATTCAAAATACAGATGATGCCATGCTGTTCAAATCAGTGACAGGTTTAGATACACTCACAGCTGCACGCACTTCTATTCTGAACTCTATTTTTTCTTTGATGTAATATCCCAATGGATAAGTTGTTCTTTTCCCACTGGAAACACTACTTACTGAGTAGTCTTACATTTCTCACATTTTCAATATTTATCAATACAAGTTTTAAATCTTTCTTACCTAAAAGCAAGTACGACTACTGAAGATGATTACAAAAATAAGATTTCCTTCTAGCATAAAAAATAAAGGACCAAACAGAGCTTTCAAATTTATGTTCCTTAATTTATCTTATTACCATATACAGATGCCTTAAAATAGAGAATGACAGAATGTAGCATTAAATAATGAACAGCTACTTTAAAAGATCTACACACTAAGAGCAATGACCAAAGCATGACTAGCATATGTATTCTTCACCATACAGCATCAAATATTTAAGGAAACGACGTTTTATGAAGAACTAGTATGATCTGGCACAGAATTTTTAAGAGACTCAAGAACTCCAGAGTTCTACTCCCTATGACAAATTTCCTGTAAAAAACCCCAGTAAACAGTAGCTACTAATAACACTTTTAACAACACGCTTGTCAGGCTTGTAATACATTGTAAAATTATAAAAGAAAATGCACCATAAATACATCACAGTAATATCACAGGGAAAAAAAAAACACACCTTGGACTCTACTTTTCCAGGAGGCAAAAATTCCATTTCAAATATGGGGTTATCATGGTGACCAACTATCACAAAGTAGAAACTTCCAGACATTCTTCGATATAGTGTTCCTTACAAAAAAAAAAGAAAAAAGACACGCTTTACTGATGAGTCTATATACAAACTTTTAATCCACCTGAAAACACTCCCCCAAATCAGTCATGTTTCCCATTCATAGGCTAAAGAAAGATGAAGCTATGCATATTTATACTTAAATGGGGGGGGGGAAACATCCTTAGAAAGGAGAACATCTCCTGGAAGTGAATCTTGTTACTACCACCACTTAAAACTCTTACTTTTCAACTGACCGATGATTTAACCCCTGACATCCCTCCCGGTGACCCGGACGGCAACCAGCCCATGAAGTTAACGTGCTGCACCCGCCTCGGAGGAATCCCCTCCTGCGTCTCTCCCCGGGGGCCCTAGGCACAGGCAGCAGAACGGGGAAGGGTGTCAGGGCAGACGGCGGGCCTGGGGCAGCCCCACGGCCCGGCTCCATCCCCGGAGCCCCCCCAGTTTCCCCGCGGTGGAGGGGGAGCGGGGGGGAGCAAGCCCCCCCGNTAGGGGGAGGCAGTGCCGGCAGAGCCTGGGCCTGCCTGAGGGGGGGCTGGGGGGCTCGCTGGCCGGGGGTCGAGGTGCGAGTCAATAATATTTTTTTCTCTTTTTTTTTTTTTTCCTTTTTTTCCCCCCGGTATTGTAGGGCAGGATGGCTTCGGTTGAAAGGGAGACGCTGTCCCAAGATGAACTCCGGAAAAGGCTCTATCAGACCTTTAAGAACCGAGGTGTACTGGACACACTTAAGGTGTGCTTTGTTTTCAGCAGGTGCTACCTATGATTCTCTGTACTACTTAAGAGTGGAAGCAGTGAAAGGCGTGCCAGGAAGTTTCTTGTTTCCCACTCTCCCCAGCTGTATTATTTTTGCCACAGCCTAATTTGTATTCAGCTTTTTTTGGCCAGATATGAGGTTCTTAAACAGACGTGCTTTTTGTTGTGGATTAGTCTCAGAGTCTTTTTCAGGAAGGTTAAAGGCCTGTGTCAGTTTTTTGAAATCGTCCATGCTTGAGAAAAAAGCAAAGTAGGGATGAGAGGAATAAATGAGGATACAGGATTGGAAAGGATCTCTTAGGTCACAGTCTGTTTACTACCTACTATAAGTAAGCACACTTTATTAATTATCATCCTAAAATATTCCAGTTCTGTTTTAAAACTATTTGATCTGTTTTCTCCTTTTCTGCTCATTGAGGAGAATGTTTTAGAATATGGTTATGTTAAAGAGTGAAACTTTGTTGTGATTTGTAGCCTGGGTTTATCGGTGGTTGCTCTGGCCTTTTTCCTTATGCTGAAAGTGTCTTTCAGTTGCGGTAGCTCTTGCTCCTCTTGATGAATTTATAGGCAGCAGTCATATCTTTTCTTCAGCATTCTGTGCTACAATGCTAAGCAAGTCAAGGTGCAGCAGTCTCATTTCTCCCAGTAGTCCTCTGCATCACTTGGAAGTCTTTACCTGTTTTTTTTAAAGGAAGTAGATCATCATCGTTGTGAGCTTTCCAGACAAATTTTAGAATGGTATTAATTTTTCCTAGTTTTTGTGGAAAAGTCTATGGAAGGCTACATATGTCTCTTTTTGAGGCATGTTACATTTGTAGCACTTATAATTGATTGACACATCCACAACTTGCTTTTTCCAATCAATATATCCCATGTGTTACGGCAGAAATTTGTATCAGGCCTTAAATGCTGAAATGTTGTATTTCATGCAGTTTCAGTTTTGCTCGTCTTTAAACATCATCTGGCTGCATTTTTTTATGCCATCTTGGTCTTTCTATACTTCTAGTGTCACCAGAAGATTTTGTTAGCTCCTGCTTTTTATGCCAAATTCATTAAAAATAAAATAAAAAAAAATCAAGATCTGTTTTTTAAGAATACCATTGATAATCTTATGAGAATTCCCTGTTCAGAACAACTTGTTTCTCCCTCAGTGATTTCCATACCAAGCTTGCAATGCTTGAACCATTTCTTGTCTTTGACTTAACTCACAGGCTGTCAGGTATCGTGCTGTTTAAGTCCATTTTCCTGCTTCATCTTCCTTGTCTAGAAGATTATACATCATATTAAAGATTTTGTAGCTCTTCTGAGCTGAACAATTAATACAGTTGGATTTCTTATGGATTCTCATGGATGACATGTTCTAATGAGAATACTCTCAACTTTCTTGTAGTCTTATCTGACTGCCTCTGCTGGTAAGAGGCAGAGTGGATCAGGAGCTACGGGTATGCCGAATGGCCAACATATAACAACCAATTTCAGTCGTCCTTTCCCATAGTAGGGACTAGGATTTACTGGGATTTATCCCTGTGTTTTCCACCTGCACTTTGTCACGAGGATGCTGGTCTCAGTTGTTTTTGAGATAATGTCACCTCTGTCAAAGTTGGCTGAAACTAGACAAGTTGAGAAATTAATAAGGAAAACAGATTTTTCAGTTGTTTTCGTTTCTATTGTCAGCCTAATTTCTGTAGAAAGCCATGCTAAAATGTCATTCTAGTCTGATGATCGAGCTTTGTTAAGTTTTGGTAACACACTGCTTCTTTAATCAGCTTTATCACTCTTGCATACCTGCTGTTGAAAGCTTAAAACACTATTTCTCTTGTGATCTTTTAGTATGCTGTAAACAATTTGTATAATTATAAAATGAAAATTATTATTTCTTGCTTTTACAGGAGGGACACTTTGTGATTTTAGGTTATTTCTTTTCTCTATTGTAACTCATAGAATGCAAATAAAAAATGCAATTTAATTATTATAAGAGCCTGTAGGGTTTTTATTATTAGTACTCTCTTGTTTCCCTACAAAATACTTCGTATCCAAGACACTGAATTTCCTGTTTATTTTCCCATCTGCTTTTGTGATGGCATTGGCAGCTTCTTGATAGGAGACTCAGAAGTGGACTAGCGAGTTTCCCAAGTATGCCTGAAACGGAGGCCACATCAGGCAGGCTTTACTTAAGCCAGGGAGGAGGAGAACAGGAAAGCAGTGATCTAAAAGTGAAGCTGGGGGCACTAGAGTGGAGTTCTTGACTGAGAACAATACTTATTTTCAGTCCTACATTTCATACATCTTGAGGGAAAGTCAAAGATCACTGTAGCCACTGTTAGAGTGTTTTGAAGGAATGCATGATGTCCCAAGCACTTTTCCAAATTTTGCCAAAGGTAGTCTGCCCGTTTCTGTTACGTTGGTTGTAATACAACACGTACAAGTAAAATGAGGCTCCCATGAATTTTGAAAAATAAAAATTCTCACTGAATAAGATGTAAACTGAATATCATGTCTTTTCTGTATCAGACGCAGCTCCGAAACCAGCTAATCCATGAACTAATGCACCCAATTTTAAGTGGAGAGCTTCAGCCACAGACTGTTCCGAGTGATGACAGTTCACTTTTGATGACAGCTTCCAACAGTTTGGTGGCAGATCATCTACAGAGATGTGGCTATGAGTATTCGCTTTCTGTTTTCTTTCCAGAAAGTGGATTGGAGAAGAAGAAGGTAGGTTCAGTAATTTACCTCTTCTAAGACTTTTAGGAGCTTTGCTTTCTGAGGGTTGTCGTATTCCAACAGAATTGGAAAAAATCCCCTTTTGTGATGGTGACGTGCAAACACAAGTACGGCTTCTGATTATCTCCATAAAAGATTTCATTATTTCAGGCTATTTTCATGAATACTCTAAATTAGCAATAAACTAATGACGCTTTTCTGGAAAGTCATCGCGCAAACCTCACATTTGCTTCACCCATATCCGCAGTCTGGCATGACCATTTGTGAGGCTGTGTGACAGAGCACTTGGGGAACTGATCCCGATTAAAGCTAGCCTTCTTTGGACATTCAATTCTATGAAAATGTGGTTCATGGTCAGTTTAAGCTCTTCTAACTACAAGCTGTGGCTGAAAAAGGCAGTCCTTGCTCTTTCTTTGTTTCTCCTCCATGAATATATGATAGGGTGAAGTTGTTTCTAACTGAAAATTATTTTTTTTACCTGATGAGTTGTTATTTGCTGTTTGGGTTAGTGAGCTCATCCAATTTGTATGATAAGAAAAGAGGCAAAGAAAGTAGCAACAGTGTGTATTCAGGATGGGGAGGAAACAAAACTATCTCTCTTCGCAGCTTCAGCTGATCATGAGGCTACATGCTGGCTGCTGTGCATCTTAGGTAGTGGAGACTGGTAAATGTAGTACTAGAACAGCAGGCCTCTGAAAATGGTTTTACATGGCACTAAATAGTTTTTTTTCCTTGAATGCAAAACATTCTACAACTGTAAAATAATGCCTATTACATATTTTAAATTATTTTAAATGAGTTAACCTTTTCAAACTTATCTTTCNGAGGATCAATCCAAAATCCAGTCTTTACAAATCACTGGTAAAGTTATTTTGACTTTGAAAATAAGCCTGAATTACAGTTATGATGAAATAGACTGGCTAAAACATCTTTTATTTCTTACAGACTTCGGGAACTCGGAAGGAAAATAAAGGTACAATATGTTTATACATGATGCAGACAAGTGTAATTGTGTCAGCTTCGTTTTTATTAAGATGTGAGCAATAGAAACTCAAATTTCTTGAGTGTATGTCGGTATGGAATAATACGGATTCAGTCAGATTTTGCAATTTGCGGTACTCCAGGATGGTGAATATTTCAGGATTATCCAACTCCTGTTTGTGGTGTAGATTAAATGTTAATATTCACCTACATTAGAACATTAGAACTGAAAGAATCTGTAATCATGTATTAAATATAATGCTCTTTGGAAGCTTTTCATGCTAACTTGGGCAAACTCAGATTTTGATGTTTATAACTGACTGTACTAACTTGCATAATCTGCTTCAAAAACAAGTTAAAGATTTAATTGATGTTCCATTGTTTTATATAAGAAACAATTCTTATGTCTGCACGATGAAACCTAGCTATAGTGTGTAGCCTAAAGTAGCTTGATCTTCAGAAACCGCTGTTGCCTAATGACCTCGTAATTATAGTAGTAACAATCTACACTCTCAAATGACCTTGGAAATCAAAGAGGAAAAAAAGACATGGATGAAAGGAAAAGTTGCAAAAGGGCAGCTTTTCCAGAATGAGATGGACTGAATCATGCTTGTAGTAAAATCTCAATAGTTTACTAGTACTGTTTTTTACTTAAATACTTGGTTCTTTCCATAAATCAAATAGGTTTTCTTGTACAGTGAAAATGACTTCATAAATTACAGGCTCAAATTCAGTTTTGGTATGAAATTAGAACTAACCAATATATTGGATCTTGCTAGGTTTTCTTATGCAGATTTTAATTGGACTTACTGAGCATCATCTAAGTAAGGAAACTCATGACATGGAAACTCAGACCACCTCAGTGTCTCCTTACAGAGAATCTCTTGGTAAGTGCAGCCTCTGCAAGCAAGTCTCCCCACGTATTTCCATACTGGTAATACTGGTAAATGGATTTATAAATTGTATGGCTGATATTCAGTCACCACTTACTCAAATGCACCCTAGAGTAATAATAAGTAAAGGTCATACCTGTTACTAGTACACAACAACACCGGAAGCTGTGCCAAAACAGCTAAGTGCCTCCTCCTTGGTATATGTTGTGTGGCATAAAGCTGATAAATGGCATTTCTGTACTGCCTCTGCTTTTATACCACACAGATATTTCTATGACAGTGCTACTTAGGTAAACTAAGGAACTTCCTACAGAGAGACAGACAGGTTCCTACAGTCTTTGGTAGGATAACTGTGGTGACTGTAATTAAATTATGATGGATATGTTTCTCTTTTTATAGCTGAGAAGCTTCAGCTGATTGATGAACAGTTTTCAGACGCTCACCCCCAGCATCAGAAATACGAATCTTTAGAAGTAAAACTTCTCGAATATAGAAAAGAAATAGAGAAGCAGCTTCAAGCAGAAATGTGTCAAAAGGTATAATTGAATTTGAGGGAAACATTTGTTAATTTTGACTGTGCATGTTACAAACTTTTACTATTTAAGGTAAAAAAAAAATCTAATAGTTACAACAAATACAAAAGCCTAAATTAATCTGATAAAAATTTTTAATTTGGTGATATAGCACGCGTATATTTTACATTCCCCTTTTTTGTTAAATGTGCACAGAATATTAAGCTATTTATTCTGATGTTAATTTGTGACACAACTTTTTCATATTTTGATTGTCTTAATTTGTTAAATTTTATTTGGTCTTTGATTGTTTTGTTTAATAGAGAAGTGTTTACTCTGCTTAGTCATACTGTTCATTTTCCTTCTCAGTTAAGCTTTTGAAGTTTGAATTTCGATATAAACCATAGCAACTGAGAGGCGTGAATTGCTGCTCTGTAGCTTGACAGACAGTGGAGTTAATCTTTAATACTGATGAGAATTTGCATACTATTTCAAGACATTACACAGAAACAGTAAAATCATAACAGACAATATTATGAATTATTTCTGGTGTGGGTTTTTTTTTTTCTTCTTACAATTGAAGACATCTCTTTTAGAGAATTTTCCTTCATTTGGGGAATAAAAATGGGTATTTTTTGGTCACATAATCCATGGATAATTCTTATGTCTGAAAAATGGAGCAGAGAGAATATACTGCAGCTCATTTAAATAAGGGGGGGTTGCCATAAATTTCTGTCAAGTTCAACAGTTTCTTTGTACAGAATAATTTAAATTAACTGTAGTCTATTTAAGTATGTTTTTTTCATTCATTTCTGTCTAGATCAATAGTTTATTTGGGTATAAAAAATGATAGTCTAATACTCTTAGAATCCTTAGGCACGCTTTTAAAGGCACTTATCTGCATATAAACTGTTTGAGGAAATCAACTTAGTCTTATTTATTCAGCTAGACAAGTAGAAGGGCGGAGGTTTAAAACTGCCAATGTATTTTACCTTAATTTTTCAATTAGTCTTTATTCCCCAACAGGCACTGTCTTTTTAGTATGTAAAACATGTTAATTTGTGTGTTGTTAAGTTTGGCTGACTTTAAGCAAAGCAGTTGCAACAAAGGAGATTGGAATCTTTACCAGATATAAATCACTTCTAAATTCAATTCACTTTACATGGATTCCTTAGCAATGTGATGTGAATTACTGTAAGACGCTTCTAATCCAATTTGTGGATGTACTGTCCATGTACAGTGGACAGTGTACATACACTGTGTATGTATAGTGATGCTGTACTGTCTCACCATTTATTTAATTTGCTACCAAATTTATGCCCACAGACATGAATTCCTTGATCAAATATTCCTACTGTGCTTTTCCCTTCTCTTTAACCTTGTTTTCTCCAGCCTCACAATTTTTCTGTCATTCTCTTATTATTCTTTTGCTCATTTTTCCTCACCTTTTTTCTCTTGTATGCTTGCTTTCCATTTTCTTCCAAATTTTTATTATAATTCTTTATTACCCCTTTTGGTCTTGCATAAATTGTACTTCACATGTTGAATGGAGGCCTGTTCCCGATGATTCTTCTGTGCGGTTGCAAGATGCTTACTCTCCTGTTTGTATGCATTTACTCTTTTTTCAGTTGTGCGAAGAAGTCCGTGAATCAGACTTCTGTTTCTGTAACCCTCTTTATGTGGAGTTACAGCTTCTGCATTTTTTTTACACATTCGGCACTTTAGTGTCCAGATGAATTTCTGTTGTTCCTGAGCAATTCAGGACGGGTCTGCTTCTGCCATTTCTTGCATCACCAGTCAAAAGAGGTTCTTTAGGAAAGGGGCAAGAATGGAGATAGTGTCGGAGGAGGAATTAGAGCATGGCTTTTCCTTAATTGCAAGCAGAGTATCACTCCTGCGATGTATTTTTCTGCATAGGCCCCTGTTTTGCTCTTGTCTAAAGCTATTAGTTTTGTATAAGATCTGCTTTGGGACGCCAGATAAGTGCATGCGAACTATGTGAGACACGTAAATAGTATGTGCGGCTAAGATGCTTTTATCCCAGTAATTTATTTTCATCCAATTATTACATGTTTCTAACAAGAATTTCCGAGTGAAATTTAGAATTGTCTGAGGAGGGATTGTCTTTGTCGATTTGAAGATGGCCCTACTCAACCCACTCTTTGTCCTTTATGTAAGCTAGAACATTTTAAAGAAGTTGAAATAGCAAAAATTAAAATGGAGGAGAAAGCGCAGACCCAGAAAGAAATCTCTGAGCTGCGTCATGAGTTAGAGAGGACACACCAAGCAAAGTCTGAAGCTTTGATTTCTCGTGAAAAGAATGCTATTGAGAGGCTTCAAAAGCAACAAGAGGTAAAGTTCCAAATATTTTTTCATAATTAGTACAGAATGGTTCAGTTGATTAAAGTGTTCTTTTGTCTTTGGGAGATGTACCTTCAGATCTTACTTGGCTTCTTGGTGAAAACTTTGAATTTACTTTTGTTCTCATGAATAGGGGAACGTGATTAGCAACTGCAGGAATGAGTATGTGTAAATATCTAAAATAGAGCTGGCTGGAAAAGGAACAGTTCTGCAAGCTAGGATCAAAGGATTTAAATGTAATAAATACCTTAAATTCTGTTTTAATAACTTTGCTGAATTCAGATAACTGATTTTTTTTTAACAGAAAGAAATTCTTTGTGTTGCTGAGAAGGACTCTAGGCTAAAAGGAATATATAGCCTGTATGGTACAGATATGCCATTTCTGTATGTTATTACATATTGAATATTATTAATAGCCACTGTCTTTACTGTAAGCTAGCATCTTGTTTTCTATCTTTGAACACTTTTTTGTTGATGAGTTATTCCTTTGGGCTGTTAACTGTTGGTGTTTTGCTAGAGTAGTAACTGTTACTGCAGCACACAATAATTTGTATGTAGTTCTAAATCGCTTCTGCCATTCTGTATTACTTTTCAGTTTTTGGCAGAGTAGTTTGCTTGCTGTTCTGTTGCCTGTTTGCCTAGCCATCCCCCTGCTGGCTGCAAGTAGACCCTCCTCTCCAAATAATAGTCATCCACAAATGCTAACCACATTTTTGCTCTGATGTGTTGGGGTTTGTTGTGGTGGTGGTTTGGGTTTTTTTCGGTTTTGTTGTCCGCCCCATCCCACCCCACCCCCTCACCCCCCAGGAGCACATGGTACTGGTTAACAAAGCAGTCATAGAGGTCTCTATATAGATGATTATATACTGGTCTCTGCTATTTACCTCCTTCCAATCTGAAAATCAAACACTTTATCACTATGCTATGTCATGGTTATGTCCTTAGAAGCTTACAAGAAAACCCATCTCTTTTATGCTATGAATCTTCTTCTATTTGTATGAAATTAATTCATTATTAAAAGAAAAAAAGACTACTAGATCAGTATATCCATCAGGTATTGTATATAAATATTTAGTTGCTTTTACCAGCTTCTGCACTTCCCTGAAAAGTCTGTGCTTCATTGGCCTGGGGAATCTTTTAAAAGAGACCAGGAGCTCAAATGAGTTGCAGCATATTTACATTAAATGTAGAAGGTCGATTAACCCTTTACTAAGGTAACTTTATGCCCAGGAAATATGGCTTGACAAACTGCTCTGTTTTTTGCACCAGGAACAGCAGCTAGTCTTTCAGCACTGTCAAATGGTCGTGGCTTGCAAACTTGGCATGAGCACCTGTATTACAAAACCGTAATTTTCTTCTTCTTAGGCAGTTATTTCTCTGGAGAGTAATAATGCCTTGTGGGCTTAGGGACAAGAAAAACTTTTTTATTAATAAGAAGATATGTTACTTTTGGTATTAGGATGTTCATCACTTTAAGAATCTCTTTTACCATTTGTTTGATTTCTGTAAGTTAAACTGCAAAAACAGAAAGACTGCTGGTTTACTCAGTTTCAGTTTTAAATCAGTTTTTTTCATGGGATTTTGGCATTTGTTTTTTCAGTTTTGTTTTTATGAAGAATATACAAACCTGTTGTTTATTAAAAAAGGTCAAATGTTTAAACATGTTTATTCTGTAATTTTTTAAAACAATTTTTCCTTATTCATAACTTCTAATCAGTGCTATTTCTTAAAAGAAATAGGTAGCTAGTACTGACGGGTAGCTAGTAGTGACCCCATCTAAAATGTTTTCACTCAGAATAAAAGGAGAAAGGGAATTAAAAAAAAAATGCAGTAGATTCTGGATGTTGTTTCAAATTATGACTATATAAATAATATTTATTGGAGTAAGACCAATTCCTGAAGAAGATCCTTGAAAGTTTTCAAACGTGTTAAACAGTAAATGCCTGTATAAAGTATGGAGTAAAACTAGAGATAATATTTTGTGATTCAGATAGAAGCAAAGGAAGTGTACGCTCAGAGGCAAATTCTACTGAAAGATATTGAAGTCGTAAGGACCAGAGAGGTGGAACTGAAGCAAAGAATTGAGGCATTTGAAGTGTAAGTTGCTGAAGGGCATATACAATGCTAAATGATGCTGTTGTCCTTTTCCTGGGAAGTGTGCTTCAAGATGTTGCTGCTTCTATGATATTCAAATAGATTATATATCTCAGAAGTTGTGGTTTGCATTTTGAGTGGTATTGTATGCTGTCTGTATTAGCAGGGATACTCCACACAAAAAGACCTTTTGGTTTGGTTTTTTTCTATTCCACATCCAACCAAAACAGTGTGGCATCGCTTTGGAGGCAAGGAAACAGATGTTTGCTTTGAAGGGCTTAAAATAAAAAAAAAAAAAATAGTAACCCCCAAGCAACACAGTTTGTAAACCTAACACTGATGACGCATGTGTATGATATTTTGCTGCTTTAGTCCTGTGTTACTTTTTTTTTTTTATTTGTCCTTAGTAAAATCAGTTTTCTTTCACTAAATAAAAAAGTAACTAAACCATTTTTGGCCAGGATTTCAATACTACTTAAAGTCATTACTTTGTCACCTGTTTTTTATAGCAAAATGAGGGTCACCCTAATAAAAACTTGTGTTTTTTTAACAACCCAGCAGAGGGAGCTGACAGAATAGCATTCTGTCAGCGCTTTCTCCTCTGAAGCCTTTCTGGTGTAGGAAACTGAGCTATGGTTAACCTGGGATAGCTACATAATTCATTGGTACTGGATTTTAAATAGGGCAGTTTAGTTTGCGTCACATCTTCTTGTTCTTAATGAATTACAATGACAGATTCTGATGATAATTTTGAATTGCTACAGTGTTCCAAGCAAGCGCTTTACCCTTTGATGTCTCTAAATGTTATTTTAAAAAAACCCCAAATGCACAGTTTTGGCTGTATAACTGGTCATTGTCTGTATATTTATGGATATTTCAGCACTCAGAAACTTCAGGAAGAGAAAAATAAAGCTATTGATGATGCACTTCGACGTCGGGAGGTTGCTGTGAAGAATATAGAGGAGACATATGACCAAAAGCTTAAGTCGGAACTCTTAAAGTAAATTTCTCTTTTGTCTCTAATAGGATGCATGCTACTTTCTATGAAAATGGAATAATAAATTCCATAGGATTTCTTTTGAAAAGTCTAACCAAGCAAGGACTTTGAAAATGTATGCTCATGTTTTTGTTTTAATCTGCTTGAATTCTTTACATTATTGCTTAGCTTTTTGATAGTAAGACAGCATGTTCTTTCAGGTTCAGAAAAAGTTTGCTATAGAAAAGAATTCTCTTTTGGTTATAGGTTATATTGTTATAGGTTAAATTCTGTATTGTTGTCTGGGAAAGAGGTGTGACATTAGCTGTATGTTTAGACAAGAGGCTCTGAAGCAGTATTAGTGACTTCCTTAGACCACAGTTAAAAGAACTGACCATTTTATGAATGCAGAAAAGGCAGGGAGGGGAAACTAGCATTAAAGAGATGTTACAGGTTTCTGGAAAAAAGGGTGAGAGGCACACTAGCCCATTGTACAGATAGATTGACTCTTACCTTCACCCCTCCCCCTTTTCGGAGAGGGATTCTCTGTTACAGATCACCCTCTCTTATTGACTACCATCTGCTTGAACATGGTTTCAAAGAATTTGCTTAGAAATGCTCCTTGAAAGCGAAAGACACCATGTGTGACTGCTTTTGAGGTGTTGCAGTGGGTATATCCTAACTTTGTGTTTGTACTTTCTTGGAGTGCTTTGGTCACTTGTTACTTGATGCTTCAATGCAGGCACATGCTCTCGGCATGTTATTATTCGTGTGTTCGATGGCATCAACCAGTCTTCCAGTTAGACAGTTAAACCAAATGACTGATGTATCGTTACTTTTTATTGCAAGGCAGTGAACAATAAGTATTATCTGTGTTAGTGTGTCTTTATTTAAATTGCAGAGGAAAGATGTAAAGAGTAGGTTTTAATAAGAATGATGCCTCAGCTGAAACCTAGTAGATTTGAGGTTTTTGTCAGAGAACAGTGAAATGCAACTGATTGACCCACCTTGGTATCGTATTTTACCTAGTCCATAACAGCTAGTTACAAATAATGCTTGTAAAGTGCTTTTGGTTTTTGAGGAAAAGCAAGTTATTTTAAGGATGAACTGCTGCTTAGCTTATTTTATCAACATACAAAGTATTTTAGACGTGCTGCAAATGCTCAGAAAGATAAATCCATGTCCTATTGTCCCAAATCCTTGATGAAAAGTATCAAAGAGGTACTATGTATTGTATAGAAATAATGATGCTTGCTAGAAAATAAATCTTTTTTATTTCTATGGTAAACATTCAATGCCATATTTGGGAGAAAGATCTGAGTGGTCTGGGTCATTTGGAAAAATGCAGGAGGATGGATATGGTGATATCTGAAAACATTTATAATCTACGTCACAATCATCCAAAAAATACTGAGCTTTCTTAGCTTCTGTAAATTCCAGAAGAACTGAACGGTAAAGTTGGATGACGGCTGGGCTGTGCATAGTGGCGTACCTGAGTAGTGCTTGGTGTGTAGCCAGTGGCTGATGACAAGCAGAGATCCCCTGGGACCAGTACTGTAGATTCGGTTGGACCCGTGCTGTCTAACACCTTCATCCGTCAGGTGAATGATGACACGGGGCATCCTCAGCAACTTTGAACATAAGGCTTAATTAAGAGGAGTGGCTTCCACAACAAATGGCAGAGTTTCAGCACAGACACAGACTTTGATAAACTTGGGGATGGTGCCAACATAAATCTGAGGAATTTTAACAAGGAGAACTGCCAGGCTCTGCGCTTGGGGCAGAATATCCCTATGAAGTAGTATAAATAGGGAGAAGGAATTGACCAAGTAGCTGTGTTTCTGAAGATAGGACGTGAGAGTTACAGTGAGTGCCAGGTTGACTATGATCTGTCAGGACACTCTGGCAAATAAAGCAAACAGCATGATGGGTGATATTACTAGCAGTATGGCCAACAGGCTGAGGAAGTTATTAACCCCTTCAGGTATTGGTAAAGGCTGTGCTAGAAATACCGTGCCCAGTTTCGGGCTCCTCAATTCAAGAAAGTCATGAAGAAACTGGAGACAGCCAGGTCTGTAAAGGTCTGTAAAGATAGTTACGGACAACCAGATGTGACCTCTGAGGTCATACGGCAGGTGCTGTAAATTGTAGCTTGGGAGGTTCAGGTTGGATGTGGAGAGGAGAAACTTTACTGGGAAGGTAGTGCAGGATTGGGACAGGTCATCCAGGGGGATGGTGGAATATACATCCTTTGAGGTTTTCAGAACTTAGCTAGGAAGGGCCACAGCTGGCCTGCTCTAGAGCGGGTGGTAGTCTTGCTTTTTGAGCAAGTAGTTGAACAAGGTGATTGGCAGGGCCCTTTCCAACCATTTCAGTGCCTCTGCAATAACTAATTTTGACAATAAATAATTGTGTGGTTAGAGTTTAGTCTGAGAAAGACTGGAGTTTACACAAATGCACACACATACTTTGGGAATAACTAATTCTTTTTCACTTCTAGGTATCAGCTTGAATTAAAAGAAGAATACATAGCCAGAACAAATAAAGTTACTGAAGATGAGAAAAAAAATAAAGGTAACCATCTCTCTGAGGTTAATCAAGTAACTTTTTTTCTCTACAGCTTTTACTAACAGTAAACACTGTTGTTACTAAACATTCAGTGTTCAGTAGGACGGATATAGGTGACAGAAAGCCATCAAAATAGATTTTGAAAAACATGTGGCAGGATCCTGTGGCAGGTCATCGACTCCCTGCAGTTCAGAATGCGGTGGGGATCGTGAGCTGGTGCTTTGCACGGAGGCTACAAAGCGTCCTGCTTTTTCAGTTTCCCAGCTCCTTCTGAAGTCCTGCTAGCTCATTCATTCTTTAATTGAACTCTGGTACAGTCTGGTACCATACCGTTGAGTGGTTGCCAGTTTCTACATTTATTGTGTACAAGATTTTTAATTGGAGCTTGAGGAAGAGAGCTGGGACAGATAAACATATTTAGACTTTTAAGTTAGGAACGTGTGGAAGAAATGATATATAATGTGCATGTGAATTTGATTTACTTAATTCTAAAGGACTGTGTGTATGTGTATGTATATATACACACAGTGTGATTTACTTAATTTTGAAGGAGCGTGTATGACATTCAGTCATTTTTATGTCTTGAATTAAATTGAATATTGGGCTTAGCAACTCAAACTGCTTTTTGCTGATACAGGTTTTTACTGTAATACTCTACTAATTTTAATTCAGCATTTGTAATCCTCCCTGCAGAGAAAGCAGTGCTTTTGCGTGAAGAAGCTATTGCTGTTAATTCAAAAAAGGAGGAACTCAAGCAAGCTATATCACGTACGAAAGAGCTTGAGGTAATTGTAAACATGAATTTAAAGAAGTTGTATTCTAATTGGTGCATTTGACATACATTAAGAAAAAAAAAGAAAATGTGAAATAAAAATAAGGGTTAAGAATTAACAGCAGTTCATAAGCTTCTAAACTGTTCTTTATCTGCAGCTGGATTTGGAGTCAGTGAAGGCCCAGGTCCTGTTGGTAAATAAACAGAATCAGTTGTTGACAGAAAAACTGAAAGAGGTATCAGACTATCCTTTGCTAAAGGAAGAGAAATTGGAGCTCCAAGTGCAGAATAAACTACTTAGGCAACAGTTGGATGAAACTCGCAGTGAGAACCAGCATCTTCGAGACAGTGAGTGTGAATGATTTAGTAATTTTCTTGTTTATGTTTCCCTACAAGTATTTGTTTAGAAGTAATTTTTCTCTTTGTATTATGTTTACTAGTAGTTTGCATTAAACTTCAACTAATGTTTGTGTAAAATGAAACAGTCCTTGACTAACAAGTTTATTTTCTTTAATATGTCTGTACATAGAGATACTGAATTAAGTGGTAGCTATAATAATATGAAGAATATCCCTTCACCCTTTGAAAAAAACAGTGCAATATATCTAACCATAGCATTAGTATGGTTAATATTGGTAAAAGAACATGGCATTATTTATTTTAAGTGCTTGCCTGACTATAGTTATAAAATGCCAAGTGTTTTTAATGTGCATTTGAGATTACAGGAGAGTGGAGATGTACACCCAGTTACGTAAAGTAGGGATATGTATTTTTCTTCCAGAATAGGACAGTCAGGGTCTAATTCTTAAAAGACAACACCAACAAAAATTTTGGTCCTTTGTAAACAGAAGAAAAAAATCCCTAGGTACTTTATTCAAACAAAGCCTTGTTATGTTCCTAAAACCAAATCAGCTTTACATTTTGAAGGTGTATCATGTAGAAAAATGCATGCTCGTTATTCTACAGCTGAGTGTCTAGTATTTCTCTTTCTGGGTAGAGCTGTCCCAGCCCTCCGCAGAGCACCTGGCCTGCCAAGTGGAGCTGAGGAGAGTGGAACATTCTAGGAAGCTGGCACTGGAGGAATTTGAAAGTCATAGGCAGATTTTGGAAAAGCAGCTACAAAGTGAGGTAAATTATTCTTTCTAAATAATTTGAATCTCTTCTTCCTATTGTTCATGTTTATCTATGTACCTGTGGAGGCGGTTTAGCATGTAGTTACAGGGATGGTTTGTTATCTGCTTATTTTTATGTAAATAACTCTAAAGATGATAAAATTACACCAAAACCAACCAAAACGCCCCCCAAAACCCAACATAACCAAAGTAAATCTTTTCAAGTCATTAAGTTGTCAGCACTGGCTTTCAATAGGATAGTACGTGTAAATGGTTTGTCTGGACCTAAAAAATGTTTAGAAACAAGTATTCAGCCTGTTGAGGTTATTCTTTTTGTTTGAATTATGGTTTTTGTTTTTCTCTTGATCTTCTATAGGTTGAGCGTTGTGCTCAGTTAAAGACCCAACTGTTGGACTCTGAAGCTATGGTCAGGAAGTTAAATGTGCAGGTTGAAGAATTGAAACTTCAGGTGAAACAAACACAAGCAGGTTTGTGTCTTTACACCAGAGCAGTCCTTTATGAAGTTCACTTACCTAACCGGTATAAGAATTTCCAGAAGCTTAAAAAAACTGTGTTTGCGTAAAGCTAATATACCACCAGTGAGAAGATTTCAAGTTTAAAATCAAAATCTTTTTAAAAGCTCGATTTAAAAAGCAGACTTACTGCAACTTCCTTTCCTTTCAGAAAACAAACGTAGAGGAGGAAGGGAAAACGTTCCTCCCTGAATACTTGCATGTTTTTATTGTCTGATTTTCCTCAGTGTGAAGACATTAGGTTTGGTGATAACAATCACCATTTTCCAGGATGCGAGTTGGGTTTTAATGCATTTTGATTCTTCAATGTTCATAATAAGAATAATGAATTTGAAATTGTATTGCATATCTCACAAGTTTAAATCTAACTTTTAAACAGTTGTCAAGGCTAATAACTTATGCACCTCACAGGGCATTAGAGAGAAAGGGGTGCTTGCATAGAGCAATCCAGCCTGCTGAAGACTTGTAGTTCTAAGGATGCATTTCTGTCAAATTGCTAATATCAAGTACGATAAATGAAAGTTTTGGGATGTGTATTTAATCTAAAAAGATGGAATTTAATTCTGCAATGATTGTACATTACATACAGTGTGTGTTGCGCTGTAGCTGAGTATGTGCAATACTTTATATTATTCATTAGGCCAATATGTACATTTTCATATATGGTGCAAGTATTGGTACCATTTGGAATTGGAAATTTATTAGTGTCAAAATAGCAAATATATTTTTTAATTAAATGACAGAAAGTACTGCATGGACTTTTATTTTGCATCAGAGTTAAGGATGTAATTGAATAACCATTTATGTAGAATGAAAAAAAGTTTGTCATTTTGCTGAGAACGATACAGCCCTATAGAATGGTCTTTTGAGCTCGTTGAAGCATGCAAGTGCAAGCACAGCCACAAAACATTCCATTTAACTCACAGTTTTGGAGAAGCAATTTTTTTTAAAAAAGGAGCAACATTGTCTATGTGCAATGTTTTTCCCCAGATTTCTTTTTTTTGATCTAAATAGAAGGAAACTGTTAAGACTTGTGGCCTGCCCTGTGTCCCTCACCCTTTAACAGCATGATTGGATATAACATGTGCAAAGTGGTGATATTTTCATTTTTATTTATTTATTTAAACATAATTTAAGAAATAACATTGTAGAGTGCATACTTCAGGTAGTTTTACATGGATGGATTATATATTTAAAAAATAGTATTGGTGATAATTTGCAGCTATGCAGCTACATTGAAAATACATTTAAATCAACCCATTAAATTCTCAAAATTTAAGATAATTCCATGTTAAATAATTTTGATCAAATTGGAATTTAAATGCTGTGTTTTAGTGTTTCTATTTCGTTATGGGTCTCCCTCTACTCACTCTTTACTGTCATATACTTTCATTTGGTGTCATTTAGCTCTGGAAAATGAAGTGTATCGGAATCCAAAGCCTTCACTTGTCGATCGCTCTGTTCTTGACTTCACTGGTGACAGAGTTGTGCCTCATGATATTTATGTGGATAGTTCATTCCTGAAGAATCAGGTTATGACTGATGTGATGAAGGTAAATGCGGTGCCAAGAGCTGGCTATCGTCAACAGTTACAGCCACGTAGTGCTTCTCCAGATTCTGACCTGGAGTGTATGGCGCAAACCTGGGCTAGGATAAAAGAACTAGAAAAAGAGGCAGAGTATTTGGAAGAAGCCTATAGGAACTACCAACACAGAGTCATGCAGGATGCGGCTGCAAGCAGAACGCCGAGAAAGATGCAGTCCCCTTTACTTCAACAGTGTGCTAGTAGTAGACCCCCTTTGACTACCCAGCATGAACTTCTAGAGGATAATCCCAGCTCCCAGCATTCCCCCCTGGGCAGTCCCAGAGGTGAAAAATACATCGAAAGAAGCGGGCAGGTCGATGTCTTTAAAAATCCCTTAACGCCACCACATAGAGGAGCGTTGTCTTCAAGACGCCTTTCTTCTACTCCCGTTTCCAAATTGGAAAGAGATCTGAGTAACAAGAAAATTTTAGATGGTAAGTCACGGTCATTAATGAGGCGTGGTGTTGGGGTTTTACTTACTGTTCCTTCTGTGCTATGGGAAGAGAAAGATTTAGCAGTGATAATCTTTCACTCATTCGTTATTTGCTAAGAGGCAGGAGAATTCAGAGACAAAATATGCTAGCTGCTGGGAGTGTTGCTGCTTCATGGAAACAAGTACTGGAGAAGTAGGTGAGGGAGGTTAAACATGCTGCATTTAGTTCAGGTAGCTTTAAAGACTACACCATATAATTCACTACGAGTGTATCCTTATGCAGAGTTTCATTCAAAAGTTGCTATTGTAATTTCCTAGTTTTAATAACCCTACCTGTGTATTCCTATCTCTTTATTTAGCTATTGTAGTTAATGTGTGCAGCAGAAGACTGCTTCGTCTGGCTTCTCTTAATTAAATTGAGTTTTCCAATGTGAAAGGTCCAGATTTGCTTCTGTTTTTCTTTTTGCTGTGACATCTTTATCAAATATTCTTGAGCAATTGTGAGGGAGAAGGGATTAGTGCTTGGTCATGAATGGAGAATTGTAAATTGCTATTAATTTCACAGTGTCTAATAATTACTTTGTAGGGCTTTTTTAAAGGGGCAGTACTCAGAAAAGCAAGCAAAATAGAAAATAATTGAAAATTTTAAAATAATTATGTTGTTTCAGATCTGCAGTACATCTGCTTCTTGAGTCATCCAATTCTTGCCACCCTAGCTCAGAGTGGGTTTAATAGAATGAAAAAAAAGAGATAGTAACAACAAAAAAAAAGAAGATAATGATCAGCTTCTGTGTGAAGGAAGGTTTAAATGTAAGAAGGGCAATTTAGTTTGGAAAAGAGTTGACTAAGGTGGACTGTGGGAAGTCTGGAAAGCAATGAGTGTTGTGGAAAAGATGAAAAGGGATTGATTAATCACGGCTTCACAGACCCCAGAATTCTGTGAAATTGAAAGGAAAGAGAGGGAAGTACTTTTTCATACCATGAGTGAGTTGTGGAATTTATTGCTTCTGCGGCAACAAGTACAGACACAGGAATAAAACTTCCCTGTCAGGAGACCCCAAATATTGATTGAGAAAATGTTGGGATGGATATTGCCAGAAGAAAGATATAACTATTCTCCTTTTTTGAATTTTAGTTTAGTTTTGTTTAGTAATGGGTACTGTTAGAAACAGGTTACAAAACAGTCTGATCTATTGTGTCTGTCCCTGTGATTCTGCATGTAGAGTATAATGCTCTGTTACTGAAAATGTATTTAAAAACTTGAACTTTCAAACCAGTCTTTTACGCTCTGCTTTGTCAGCTTCTGTATAAACTACTTACAGACTACCTGTTTAATACTGCACACACAAAAATCTTTCTTAGAAGTAGGATTGTGTTGTAAAATTGTGAAATTTCAACATTAAAGTTGCATGCATAACCTTAACAATCCTGCTCATCTTTGTACCTGTCAGAGGCTAGTTACATGGTGGCTGATCTTTTTTTTCCATTGGATCTGTTCTTTGCTTAATGCAAATGACTTGTTCTGGCGAATGATGAGAGTTGGATAACAAAGGAGCACATGAACAGACTCAGGTGTTGCAGAAATGGAATGGTACATAGTGTGGGAAGCAGGGTTGCAGCTAGATAATGTGTTCTCAAGTTGAACTGGTGCGGTACTTGCCCCAGTAAGCTCTGTAGCTTCAGTGCGAATGTGCTGTGGGGTGTGTTGTCTGCTGCCAGGTAGATTGCTTCCCCGCTGATGTGTCAGCTCTGTTTTAAAACGTCTTCTGAGAAAGGAGTGCTTTTATACTGGTGTATGTGTTATCCGTTGTGCTAGAGGTGGCTGAAGCACCAGATGTGTTTTTGCTAGAAAACCATCAGTCATTCTGGAAGCTTCCATGGAGCTTTTCCGTGCTGTTGAAGAAGCCAGTCTGAACAGGTCAGAATAAATTTTAAGAGGTAAAAGAGATCATGGATGTGAGTCTGAGATTTGATTTTCCTTTAAGTGAGGTATACCACAGTCAACTCATCAAAGGACAAACTGCAGCTCAGCTATCGCACCTATCTTCAAAGGGTGAAAGGAAGAACTGGGTCCTCCTGTAAAATATATGCAGTTGGCAGATCTAGCAGCTGTTTTACTGCATGGTCTGCCAGTGAAAGGGTATGCAGTTCTCTCCCTTCCTTTAAATTAGCTCATGTACTTGACTCTTTTCATTGTCAAAGCCTGAAATATGCCCAACATGGGCTTATCTTTCAACTGGGAAGGAGGAATCCCATTTCTTTAAGAGCAAGTAAAACTAGGACAGGATCCTTTTCTGTTTTCTCCTGCTTACTGTCTCCAATCTTTGGACAGAAACACAGATCAAGAAACAGTTACTGAGGAAAAAAAGAACTGGATTGCCCTCTGACCCATACTCCCTATTACTTGATCAGTACTTTTCACCTTGATCATTACTTGTGATGAGAAAGAGCAAGGTTGGTGACTCTTGCAGACAGCATACTGTGAGCCAAACACCTCAGCTATTTGTCCTTTAGTAGAAAATCAGTAAGTTCAATACTAGATAACTTCTAAATAGTAGTAAATTGTAGTAAATTACCACATGAGATAGCTGGTGTCCTTGCCTGCAGTATATGTTGTGCCAAGATGGTTCATGTGGCAAGTTTTGGAAATCATGCCTGACTAATCTGATCGCCTTCTATGATGGCGTGACTGGATGGATGGATGAGGGGAGAGCNCTGTTTGTTCTGCATGTGAAAATTTGACAGGTCATTTTATAAAAGATTGGATGTGGGTAGGCTGAGGGTTCCCACCATGAAGAGGTACTGCTGGTACAGGAGTATGACACAACTGCTGGGTTCCGTTCTTTTAGTGCTCAGCTTCCTTAGAGAGTGTTTGTCTGTGTTATGTGGGCATGGAAGCTGTCTGGAGAGAAAAATTCATGGTCAGTCTTGGTCTGACATGCTGACTTCTGCAGTGTGTTGTACCCCATGAACAGGGTGCACTTCTACACAACCACCTGAAAGACCTTCAGGTATGGGAGCATTGATAATGCCTTCTCCTCTATCTCTTGAGCCAAATTAGCACTGACTACAGTAAAAGTTATTTTGTCAATAAAGAGAAGAAAAAAAAAGCAGTACCTGCTTACTGAGTGAGTACCAAATTTTGTGGAAAAAATCATAATTCATAATCTGGTAATGAAAGACCTGTGCAGCTGCACATGAAAGGAAAATTAAGGTTGCAAAGCAAAATTTAAGCTAAGTGCTGAACTCTGCAAGTTTGATTTAAAGCTTTTTTAATGCAGGAGGTTTGTTTTTTTACCTTGGTTTCCTAGGGAACTCAAGTTCTCTAGTTATGCTGCATGGGAGAAATTATTTGGTGTTTGGCAGAGGGGCTGCAGTTTGTTGGAAGCGTGGATTGTATTATGGAGTGATGATAATCATAGGCTTTGTCAGGATGAAGTTTATGATGGTGAAGGCTTGTAGAGGAGAATTGCCATACAGGAGGGATAAAAAACAAAACAAAACAGAAAAATCTCACCGCCCCCCTCCCCACACACACACAAAAAAAAAAAGCAGTACAAGAAAGTTCATGTTAATCCTGGTAGATTTGGATGTTAGTTGCCCTATAGTGGTGGTGTCTACACAATCCAATTATGCTTGTCTTGTAAAAACCAGCCTTGTCTGAGACAAGTGGTAGGACAAATAACTGACTAACACAAATTGTGGGATTTTTATTCTACAGACCTCAGTGGCTCTGAGGACCTTGCCTCTTCACAGCAGAGTGTTGACCACGTGCTTTCTCCTATTTCAAAGCCACATGTCCTTTCATCTTCTGAGTCTATTTCTTCCTCACCATCCAGTCGTGGCCAGAAAATCAGGTAACAATGTTTACAAAGCAACATTTTTAGCCTGCTTTTTAAAGAAACATTTATCTAACTGTTCATACTGCTTTTACAATTCAAGCAAGCCATTAATTTTGTGAGAACTCTTCTAAAGACAGCTGAGATTTCCATTCTTAATTATCATGCTTCAAAAGGAAGTTAGTTTTTTAAAAACCAAACACCATCCTCCCCACTCACCCCAATCCGAACTCCTTTGGCAAATACAATTTGACATTTTGACCTCAGTTAAATTTTGATGCCTTACTCTGCAAAGTTACGTGCAGTAAAATACTTAAAACTCAAGTGCACTGGAAGCTTCAGATGAATGCAATGTTTTTTCCAAAACAAAAGAAAGTCATGTCCTATGAAAAAGTAAAACTTGCTTGATTTACAGATTGTTTTGTAAAGTCATTTCACTGTTGCAGTTGTGCAAGGATGGAATGTTAATTCCAAAGAGTCCCTCTGTTGGGGAGAAATGGTAATTGTAGCACTTGCTACAGAGCCTAAAAAGTCCAGTGCTGTGGGAAAGTGCTTGGCAAAGGACAAAAAGCCTGAAGAGTGAAAACGTGAGACATCCTAAAGGCATGTCAGTTTAATACAGATACAGTAAATTGATAAATATCCAACACTGAAACTGCGCTCAAATTCTGCTCTTTAAGGATGTTAACTCCTCTGTGATTAAAACCCTGTTTAGAACTGTGCTTCTCAGCCCTTTCCGTTTGTGCTACTTCAACTCCCGTAAGTATGGCTGTGTTACCGTGTGTGACTTTTTGATGGAAGGTGTGTGCTGTCACCGCTAAGGCACACCTGACGTACACAAGTCATACAAAGTTTGTGTGTTCCTGGATTCAGGTCAGGCCGATTTACTTCATTGATTTTCAGACTACTGTAGGTATCTCTGTAGACACAGCTCTAGATTTAACAATAAACTTCTGCTTTTGCCCTTCTTTGCATTTCTGCTTTTCATGTGTCAGGGTTCTGACAAACTTTTGGAAGCAGGGTGTGGTGTGGATCCTCATATTTCAAGAGAGTTGTGAGTTCTGCAGTGCTTGAGACCTATTGTATCAGTGTAGACTTTCTGTTTTCATCGTATTCCCTTACACAGTAGACCACTTTCAAACAGATGAATGAAGGATTCGTTGTCAATAAATAAAGGTTAATCACTAATTTCAGAAAACATGTTTTGTAAAAGTTCCCTAAAAATGTAAAATCTGTTCCTAAAAGTAACTATGAGTAAAACAACTGACTTGCATTACTATGTACAATACCTCTGAAAAAAAAATCTTATTTTTTAAACATTTGAGGAATGTATATGTATCTTGGAGATATATCTGACTTTTCCTGATGTCCTGTAACTTTGGACCGTGTTGATAATTTAAAAGTTTAGACTGTATACTTTTTTCGGTAAGAATAATACTGTGTTGCAAATGGGAATGTGAAGGTACTACAGCGACCAATTAATTATCACTTGGCCTGTCTTATTTACAACAATGCGATCAGAGATCCTCACCCCCATATGAGTTACCTGATGTGAGTGTATTTTTAGCAGTTTGCTATCATGGGCTCCTTTGGCATTTGACAATTTTGATTTCTCTGGTAGGCTTCTGTCCCACCCATACAAATGTGATCCTGGTAGGGCTAAGAAGGACTGCTGCTGACATTGCAGACTAATTTGAGAACAGTCTTCATTTCAAAAGACAATGTTGGGTCTTTAGTGGGGTAAACTTCATGTTTCAAGAAAAAGGTAAAACTACAAGCTCATCACAAACTCCTGTTCAAAGTAGTGATAATCTTTCATCTTCCCCTTATCAGAACAGGCCTTTTAAATACGCCTGATGTTCAAAAGCTGGTGAGGTTATATTTGATGCACTCGAAAACCCTTAATGAAAAAAGGCCACTAATTCCTTAAGCAAAGCTATGTGTCTTTTATTGTGTCTCTATTTTTCGCATCTGTGACCTGACTGACGAGCTTTTGCTGACTGAAGCTTGGTAGTTTCTGCTGCCTGTTTGAGAATGTAAATAAGGCAGCGGTACATTCTCCTTTCACTCGTTAACAAGCTGCAATACTAGCTTTTTTTTCCTCTGAAGAGCTTGTTCATGTGCCTGTATAACTGTTTTCAGAATAGGAATCTCCAGTCTCCTTTGCATGTGGAAAGGGGATGGGTAGCAGAGCTTTTCTCTTTTCCCTGGACGTTTTGGGAATTTTTGCTGTTGTTTTTTTTTTAAGAATCTCTTTTAAGTAAATGAATAACTTGGCAAAACTAAGCTGCATAAAAATGACTGCTCTTTCCTCTTTGTATCTCCTATTTCCATGTATGAAATTCTTCTGTTCTTAACAGTCACTGGTGCCTCCACTCTCCAAAACTGAGAATCCTGAATAGGTGTCTTCAGAAAAAGCTCAAGTATCTAATTTTTAATGATTCTTTCCTAAGAAAAGACACTTTATTGGCCTTAACCTTCTAGCCATCATTCCAGATTTGATGGCTGAAGAATGACGGCTTGTCCTGAGGCTGCTGTAGCAGGCGTTCATAGCGCTTTCTTATTTTGTCGTTATCAAGTCCTTAATATACATTTAATGTAGAGAGGGTCTCTTTTGTGGTTACAATCTGGGGAGACTTTATGTTCTTGGCCTTGAAAAGAAGCTGTTGGGATTTCTAGTTACTGTGAGGTTATTTCCTTTAGGTGGCCGTCAGTTCTTTCACTGCTCATTCACGTTTTCTTCAGTACATCTCAGATTTCTTCTATTCCTGTGAC
The DNA here is from genome assembly GCA_013400135.1 of Rhinoptilus africanus. Taxonomy (NCBI): domain Eukaryota; kingdom Metazoa; phylum Chordata; class Aves; order Charadriiformes; family Glareolidae; genus Rhinoptilus; species Rhinoptilus africanus. The sequence goes on from VXBO01014693.1 coordinate 42,776, forward strand.
AGACATTACGAAGTGAAGGTTGAGTGTTAACCTGCATGTTATGGTGATATGGGAAGATGCTGTAATACTGTGAGAGACTGTACTACTTTGGAGGATGTTGTAGTGTCCACGCTGCCTGAAAACTGAGTAGTAGGAGTAAGTTGTGTTGCAAAGAGCAGGCCAGGGTCTGGGCAGGCAGCTATGGGTTGTAATTTTTTTCTTGGGTCCCTTGTGACAAAGCAAGGGTATGAGGTCCCAATAATTTTCTTGAACTTGCTGCTTTCCCAAGACTTTCTTAAAGGGAAAACATTCTTTTGACGAATAATTTTTAAGTTCTTGTGCCTTGGACTGTTTTCTGTTACAAAAAATATTTGAGAAATGCCTGTGTGGGCTTTTCCAGCTATTTACTCTCATTATTAGGCAAATGCCACATCACTGATGTGTATTGTTGGATTAGTTTATGACCTGTAGATTTTAAGTGGCAATGGGAACGTCTTTAAAAAGGAAAGAAAAGAAAATGGGATGCTGTAACACCAGTAAGCCATTACAAGTTAGACCTCTGTCAGTGGGGAAGAACAATTGCTTTCTGTGACTATAGCAGCTCCTTGTTTGCTTATGTTTGAAGATATGAGTGGTATGAAGGAAGCCAATAAACACAGACAGGAAGACTAGAGTGATAAAGCAGATTATTATCTAAACCATCCCTTTTTTGTTTTTTTGTGAGTTTGTTACCAGTTTTAAGCTAATAAAGGAATTTCGGACATTAACGAAATAGTTTAGATGGTGGTGGTTGTTTTTTGTTTAAGCTTTAATGGTAATTTTGAGCATAACTCATCCAATTAATCATTTAGTGTTGTTGGCACACCAATACTGTTTTATGGAATATTGGCATTAGGTACAGTTCAGGTTTTGGTTGCTAACTTTGGCGGAATGAGTTTTTTAAAACTGTTTGGAAATATATGTGTTTCCTGGTGTTAATGAGGCAGACCTCTTCTGTTGGTTGACTCTGAGGGAGTGCATTGACTGTCTTTCTAGCAGTGTTGCAGAACACAATATTGAAGAAGGGGGCAAGCATGTCCTTTAGCCTTGCATCCTTATGAATTATTTAGCACTTAACTGTTTCTGTGAAGGAAAGATTGAAAACGTGAAGTAGACCTCCAAAACTTTGAACTGCCATTTATTCTGTTTAATTTAATTTACAGGGTATTTTTCCCCACTGCTGTTACTGAACAATTCTTCTGCCAATGCAGATTTGTTTGTCCCCAGATTTACATTTTTTTTCTTGAACATGTCTCATTGTGAGGTGTGTTTCGTTTGTTCTCTACTCTTGGCCCATAGAAGACCTGAATTCTTTAGAAATTGTAAGCACAAACATATTTATGCCATGGTGAAGAGCACCAGCTGGTGTGAAGTAAGCTCCTTTATGAAGTGTTGCTGCTGAATTTCATTAGTGACCTGCACTCCTTTTGCTATTCTGGTTCTGGTCAGTTTAATAGCTGGGTCATGTGGGAGGTATTGTTCTTTCCCATTATCTTTCTGATGAGATAAACGGAGATTTAGAATGAGGGCACTAACCCCATTTTTCATAGCACCCAGATTTTCACCCCTGCATATATGTTTTGCCAGACATCTAATCCTAATACATTTCAAACACATCTGTTAAGGTGACATAAAAGTGGGAATGAGACTGCAGCACAGAGACTAAAAAAGGAAAATTTCTTAATTTCAGTTGACTAAATGTCACATTTTGTTGTATTTCTCCTTTTTTTCTTCTTACTCCTTTTTATGCCTTTTGAGAGTGTGTTTTGTTTTAATGTGATGCCTTTATGTCACATATAAGCCTTGGGGAAAAGCTGCAGGGAGATGGCTATCAGAGAGATGGAGCTGACTTTTTGAGTCAGAAACTTACAGCATTTTGGTTGCATGGTTTTTACGTTTGGTTTAGTCTTTTGCTAAGCATGTGAGTAATCCTTGCTTTTAAATCTCAGATCACTCTTTGCTTAAAAGCTTAGCATTCATATTTATTAAATTATTTATTATGTTGTTCTTTCAGACTTCATAATCGGCGAACAGATAAACGAGATTTCAGTGATATCCCCAAACCAGAGCAACTAATGTATGAGGACCTTGAGGAACACATTTCTTCTACTGAATGTAAGTTTTAGTGCATTTTAGACAGTTTGTTTAAAACCTTAGGGCTTAACAGTTATCAAGACAATTGTCTTGATAGTTTAAGACTAGTTGGAGAGAAAAAATTTTGACTGAGGTAGGAAATAAGAAAAACTGTCTCAGATGTTGGAGGGATTCATTCTCTTCATATTTGCATCTTTAGAGGAGAAGGGTATATAGTAATGAGGAGACACTACAATTGGATTGGTTCTGAAATTTAGGACCATACTTTTTGTTCAGAAATCTTGCATAACCTTGTCGTAATGCATATAGGTCTGACAGTTGTTTCAGAATGTTTTAAAATTGCAAGGGATTTTTTTTCTTAAACAGCAAAGTGTACTAGTATATGAAGTGACTTGAGGCTCTGTTATATTTGTTACATGAAGTAAAACTCCAAGCACTGTTCTTCACGGACCGATATCAGAGCAATATTACCAAGTTGTAATTCTGAAGATAAATTTCTGCAGCCATTACATAGACTGTTGTTGATTTTTTCCTTCAGTAACTGATGCTGAAATAGTATTATGAATTAGAAGTTACTTTAGAAGCGTGTGTGAATGTGTGAAGAACATTTGCCAATTGTGCTATCATTAATCAGCATCTCTGACTATAGTTCAGTTACTGAAACATGAATTTTATCCTAATTTTTTTTCCCGAGGTCAGCATTTTACTTATTTGTATTTCTGCTCTCTGTTGTTTGCTGGAAGAACTTTGTCATTATGTGGTGTTTTGCATTGCATGCTATAAAATGTTTCCTTTTATCTATATGCTGCAGTCAAGCCTGCAAAGTCAGTTTTCAAAAACATTTTGATGTAACTAAGGTACTGTAGAGAGGAGGATAATAAAAGTTAATGCACCTTATAGCCATTTGTATATGGACAGAGAAATAGAAGCACAATTGCTGTCTTTATTTCCTAGTCTTTCAGCATTTGAGTGGCATCTTAATGTCGGACCTGAGCAGCCTTATCTCCCATGAAACTGTGGGCTTGAAGTAAGTGCAGTTGTCAATGAGAAGGATGTGAAGAGCAAGCTAAACGCCTTTCCCATTTCCAGATTTTGTTAGGTCTGTGAAGTCTTGAGACTGGTGGAGATACGTCATTGGGTGGTATAATTAAACTCATAGTTGGTGAAGAGATGCTAATTATTGTATGGGAGAGTTAGAATCACAGATTTCAAAGAAAATATTCCTAACTGGTTTGAGCGTTTTCCAGTGTCTTCCTGGGTCCAAGACTGGCTTATTCTTTTGGTTGTGGTTAGGTTTATGAAAGATGGAGTGATACCCTTGCTCACTCTCCTGAACCCGTGAGAATACGGCTTTCGGTATTTTAAAAACCAACCGAACAAACAAAGAAGATAATGTTTGTTTAAACAGCAAATGTGTTGATAGGGTTTAGCGATAACTATCAGAATCTGATGACTTATCTGTGCATTTCCTTGTGAAATTTTACTCAGTGTATTTGTTGTTTTTTAATTTATCTCATTTAGTTTCCTTTTTCTAAGCTTTAAATGCATTATTTGAATGTGAACCAGGCCTGTAGCCACTAATGGTTTCTACTCATCTCATATTTTAATTAGATTTAGATTATTTGTTTAATTTCATATCAGATACATTACATATTTCACTTTTACCACATATGAGAATACCCTGCCATTTTCTTGGCAATTAGGCCTGAGTAGATGCTGTGCCCAAATAAGTTACCACTGTATCATTTAGTGACATGTGGTAATCAAAAGAGTAATTTTAAGAGTTTGCATATGCCAATGATTTCTAAATCAGCAGTACTTTAGCTGGGTCAGACTGCATCAAGAGACAATCTTAGTATGTAGAAGGAAATGAGAATGGCTAAAAAGGGGAGAAGGTAACCCAGGAGGAATTTGTAGGGGGGCAGAGGTGGAGGGGATGGGTGTGTGATAAGGATGTAAAATCTAAAACACCAATGTAGAATAAGGTATAATGAAGGAAGAAGTTGATAATAAAGGAGATACCAGAAAATGTGAAAGCCTACTGTGAGTGAGCTCTAGCAAGAAAAGACTGGAATTTCTGTTGGCAGTAACTGCTTTTAGTTGATGTTCTTGTCTTAAGGAAATAGTGCATCTCCTGCTGTCCACCCTTACAGAAAGGAGTGAAGGTGTAGAAAGAGTGTTACTTTTTTTCCTTTGTAGGATGGTTAATGTAAAGATGTTTTGTACTATATTGTTTTGGGTTGGTGGGGTTTTTTTTTTAGCTTGTGTGGTCAGCAGACCTTTAGAAGTTAGATATAATACTTAACAGGAACCTATTTGTGAAAGGAATTTACTTTCCTACATGAAGGTAGTAGGACTTGCTGTTGCTTTTGTAAGAAACTGAAAACGTTCTCATAACTTAGGTAGACTGACAGTTTGGCAGATGCTTTTATTGATAATTCCTTTAAAATAATTTTCATTTAAAGATTCAGACCATGCTGAGAGAGAAGCTGATCGGTTTGGGTGTCTTGGTTTTTTTTGTGCAAGAAGAAAAGGCGGCTGCTCCTTCAGGCTGAGAGAGTTGGGGTTGTTCAGCCTGGAGAAGAGGAGGCTCCGGGGAGACCTTATAGCAGCCTTCCAGTACCTGAAGGGGGCCTACAGGAAAGATGGGGGGGGGCTTTTTACAAGGGCATGTAGTGATAGGACAAGGGGTAATGGCTTCAAACTGGAAAAACTGGAAGAGGGTAGATTTACATCTAGACACTAAGTGCTTGGAAAAATGGTCCTGTGTATTTCAGGTTGGCTACCTAGAGATAATGGCTACATCTGACTTTTTGTCTCTCTTTGCTTTCTTACATAAAACTGAGATAATAGCAGTCTGCATACTTTGCAAATAAATAATTAGAAGCAATTGAGTATCACCGAGGAAGTACAGTAGCTTTGTTTTTGTCAAGTCAGAGCCACATTGAGCAGGGTGAAGAAAATACAGTGTAGAATATCTGAGTTAGCAGTATCCGTCCTGTGTGCTGAAGGAAGGCAAGGATCCTAATAAAGAAATAGCATGTGCTCCAAATAATCAAACGTTGTTTTATGTGCATAGAAAGAATGAGCAGAGCTTGGACATGTAATTTTTCTGTGACCTGTATCTTGATTATGTAAAGAAATGAAAACACTTTGGTTTTCTGGTGTATATTTATTCATGAATCTGTTTTGGCTTTGTAAACAGATGTGTTCCAATAGCTAATTTCAAAACTAACAATTCTGTAATTAAAGAAGCAAGTACAGCTGATGATAATTCTTAATCCTCAGGGAAATGGTCAAGTTGAAGAGAAAGTACTCAATTAGTGCTGATATTTATGTGTTCTAATTCAGCCATTCCCACACTTTGTGTCCATTGCTGTGCTCCGCTATTGTAATTACAAAATAATGAAGCCATTGTTCAAATTTCTTCTCCAGATCAGGGGGAAATTCCAGAGCAGTGTGAAAGTGATGCCTTGCATCCATCTGGGGACATCGTCAATGGAAACCATGTCACAGCCACCGTGCCAGCAACAGCCACTTCGCTGCAGGACTTAAGTGAGTTCTCAGCTCAGGAACAAAAGCGAATACCCTTTTTAAATGTCAAATGTATAACACAAAAAGCTAAATATTTAACGTTCTGTAGGTATGTATGCTGGCGTGACTGAAGATTTTTTCCAAAAGTGCTAATTAATGTAACAAAGAGGAAGGAATGTTTTCTTTTGCTTCAATGTATGAGGATGTCTTTTTCACCCTGGTTTTGGTTAAATTTGTTTTTAATTTAAACACTTTTGCCACCTGTTTCTCCCACCCCATCCAGCCTCTGGAGAGAAGATTTTGGTTTTTACTGTTCTCTAAGGGTAATTATAAAATATTATTTCTGCTCTTGATTGATAGAAAAAGACTTGGAAAGTTTTGTTTTGTTTTTTAAAAGTATTTTATGTGCTGCTTGTCTATATCTTTTTTTCATTTTTCTTGACTGTTTGCAAAATTTATTATCACAATGCTGTTTTAATTTTTTGGGTGGATGAGGATGATTTGAGTGCAGCACATGCTGCTTTTCTAATTGTTCTAGATGGAAGCATTATGTTTATTTTTATTGAGAGAAGAGCTTTCTAGCTTCTAACATTTCCCTGCATTTAGCTTGTCCATCTAATTACTATCTGAATGCTCTTGTACTTACACATCTTTTAAAATACACTGGTCACATCAGCAGTGTGTCCTGCAATGATGTTCAAAGTTTTTTTAAAGTACTTTGCTTTATAAATGCAAAGAATTACATCCAACCATATTGCAAAGAGGGAAAGAGTATAGCAACGTGAACTTTAGGATAACAGAGATTTAATGAGAAAGTCCGTGGTAGGAATGAGAAGTGCAGAGAGAGATTTGTCAACTCCCTGGCCTCTACTGTGGCTCTGCAGTTCAACTATTAGTGAGTCATGCAGTAGACCAAAAATGTCTAGAGGTGGAAAGAAACATTACCAGATAGCTAAGAATAACTTTGGTATGTGTATAAACAACATCTCCAGTTGTTTTTCATTTACTATTCATGTTATATAGGAACCTGTTACTTATTTGTATGCTACTGTAATAGGTTACTGAACCACATAAATCAAATCACAGATGTTGAAATAATTTTTCACAGCGGTGCTGGATCAAAGACAGATTGAAGAACGGAACAGAGATGTTGAGAAGAACGTAGAAGAAGAAAGTAGAGAGCAAGAACAACAGGAAGCTTTGGAAAGAGAGCAAACAGAAGTGGAAAAGCTTAATAAAGAGGTAGTGATTCAGTATTTTAATTTCTGACAGTAATGCAGCTTTGTAGTGCCATGTATTTTAGGATTGCTGTGTGCATTCCTTGATTAAAAATAGATTTTATTCTTTAAGCAAAAGTAGTAGAGGTTAAGTTCTCTTATATACTTGTGTGATTAACTAAAGAGTGTCGCTAGAATTTCTCCTTATGCCAAGTAACTCTTTCACTGGAAAACAGATGTTTTTTCTTCCACGCTTCCTGTAACTGGAAGCTAGTTTTATGACCAGAACTTAGAAGGCAACTATCACCAGGGTATCAGAACAAGCTATATGTTCAGTGACTTTCTGGCCTGGACTGCTGCTGGTGGGACACCACCAGAACACATCAGTGTCCATCTGTTCATCAGCCTGTGTCAGGGTATCTAGGGTACCTTCTTGGAAGTAGAAGTTACGAGGAGACTTTAAGGAATTTGCTTAAATCCCTTTGAGCTGATGTAGCACATGTTGAAGTAGTGTTCTGGACTTCTAGGACCTGTATAAAACTTGTTTTTCCTCCCTCCTGTTTTGTCTTCCTCTTCCCACCCTTAAACCCAGGTTAATTTGATTTGGTGTAGTGGTGCTGATCAGACACGCTCAATGCTACCCCTTTACGCCAGCAAACTAGGCCCTTCTAGAAACTTGCATACCCAGGTCAGCTCATCTTCTTCAGTTCACGCGTAGATGTCATATGTGGAAGCCTCAGGCCTCGCAGCACCGCAGACATCCAGACAGGGTTAGAGTGGGATTTCTTGAATGTCACTTTTTGAACTGAAGCAATAGGTTAACATTTCATCTTGAACTGCATGTAACAAGTTGAATGCTGTTTAGACTGCCACATTTTACTGAGGTTAACACGAAATCCTGCACGTGGTGCAGATATTTAGGTATAAAAGGTGTTTTTCTTGAGCTGATCGGTATTTAATTTTGATTTTGTGTCTTAAAGTGTATCCAAGATTCGACAAGAATAGATGAGGAAAAAGAAGATAAGGAGGGAGCAAAATCTGAAAACGGTAATTCTGGTGCTGAAGATGACTTAAAGGATCCTACTCCAAATCCATTAGAAAAATACATGAGAATAATTCAGCAGAGAAGAGAGCAGGAACTGGCAAACAAGGTGAGTATTCTCAAAACTGCGTCCCAAAAATACTATTGGCTGAATTTATGTCTTGCTAAAATATGCTTAGAATGAAAACAATAGTCTCATTCTTCAATTTATTTTTTTTTTCATTCAGAAGCTTTATGTAACAACCTGCAGAGATGAGTGTTTGGATTTGTATTACAGAATGTGTTTATTCTAAACAGAAAAAAGCTGAAAACTCTTTTGTAAGGGTTTGGGGTTTTTTCCTGGTATGCTGGGAGGGGTTGTTAGTTTGATTTTAGGTACTAGGACAGTATTTAAATTTCAATGTCCTCAGTTTTTAGTTTAAGCTATGTTTAAATGCAGTTTGAATCTACACAGGTCAGTTTGTGTTCCACTAACACAACTGATAGATAGAATTTATTCTGGCAAAATGAAAAATTTGACCTTAAAGAACAGGTATGTGCATGGGTGAACGTTACTTTGATGAAGGACTGCATCATACTTTTGTTCCGACGTTATCCAAACCTGGTTTTCCAAAGTAAGAGTCGTTTAAACCTTGACTTAAGAACCAGTNCCCAAACCTGGTTTTCCAAAGCGTCATTATTCTAAATGCAATGTAGCATTTGCAGAAATAATAGTTTTACTTTCAATTGGGTGCCTTAAAGTACAAGTGCTCTTAGTAAGAGTCACTTAAACCTTGACTTAAGAACCAGTTACAGAAAGTGTATTTTCCTGTTGGCTGCCAGGATTCAAAGAAAGAAGAAACAGAAGTATCACTTACGGAGGGACTTGTGTCTAGTGAAAAGGATGACAGGTAAGGCTCCTCTATTACTATTAATCACTTGTATTACCCCATATTAATAAATAGTTATAGTATGAATTACAGTGAAGAGACATCTGCCTTCTTAAAAAGGAAAATAAATATAAACAAACTAGTAATCAGAAGCAAATGTGTTGGAAAAATTGAGGATCCTTCAAATTCTTAGACAGGGGAGTTACGCACTACATGGCATTTGGATCTGGGAATAACATTCAATGATCACTTTCAGTCGCTGTGGCAATTAAAACCTTTTACCTGCCACTGAGCAGCATCTCGGTTCCTTCAGAGTCAGCTGAAAGACGAGGGGTTCTTCTTGGGTGATGGCCCTGCGCAGGTTTGTCTGCACTGCACCTTGCAGATAGGCTGTTACTGCCACTGAAGCTGGCTTTGATTTATCAGTGGCGACACGTACTTTTAACAAACTAGTTCACACACTTTCTTCAGAGATTTTTGGCTGCCTGCGCAGAGTTGCCGCAGCCAGGGCATTTCTTCTGTGTCTCTCTGGATGTCGATAAATAAGGATATGTAGATTTTAGTTGCTTGGTAGGGAAAGAAAAAAACCAATCCCAACCCCATGTCTGTCGAATCTTTTAGTTTATTTGAAGATGATGTAGAGTAGAAAATGTATATAAGTAAAAAGATACAGAATGGTTTAAAAAATTAAACGCTCCTGCTAACCATAGCGATGCTTCAGTATTGCGTGTGCCTTTAAAGTGCTGTTTCACATACCAGACCTTACCCCGGTGTTCCTGAATTGGTATCTGTACAGTGTCCTTCTCACTGGGTACCACTGCAGAAGCAGGGGATAGATAGCCCTGCTTTTTGGTAGATTTGATATGGCTTTCTGTTCTTGAAGGCCCAAATCCTCAACCTTAAAGGCTTGCTTATTTCCTTCAGCTCACTGAAACAGCAAGAAAACTGCAGCATAGGCAGTCTCTTAACTTTCTTTTTAAGCCCAGTATTTATAGTTAAGCTAAGAAACTACTTTGGACTCATACCATTTTCTTTCCCTCCCTCTTATCATTAATACAGCGCTGCAGGCATTTCTCATGGAGACGTGGATGAAAACTTCTGGTGAACAATAGCTACTGATTTTTACTATTATAATTTTTATACTAAAAATATTTTTCAAGCAGCTTTCTGTTGTAGTAAATGTTGGGCGCCAAGATTGCGGGCTGTGTAATTATAAATTAATAAAGCTGATTTTGAGCGGTCTTGTCCCTTTGATCGTTGACTTCACCTAGTGAGCCCTGATGTGTCATTAATCCAGAAGGAGGCCCTTGAGTGGGGCGAGAGGGAGGACAAAGCAGCGTAAGGAAATGAATGGGTACGTTCAGGTAGGTTGGCTTTGGCACCACATTCCTATCAATCAAATCAACTGTGACAGCTTTACAAGGGGTGCTCCCCCCCCCCAGTCCCTTCCCCTCCATCTGTTACAAGCAGTAGGTCACCGGTAACACAAAATTCAGTTGTCATCACATGGTTTTGAAGGTGTCCCGTGGAGCCTCTTGGCTTGTGACAGACCCGAGCAGACGAGCCCCTTTGACTGCTGTGGCAGGGGAATCAAACGCTTAAAAGCAGCCTTATCTCGTGTATCACCTTGTTGGTATTAACCATCCCAGAACGCAGAGATTCAAATAAAAATGCTATTTAACTCATCTTTATTTAAGCTTTGTATTTTGTAGGTAGATTATAGGCAAGATCATTAAACTTTATTTACAGTATAAAATACAGTATTTTTTTTTTAATCAATGAAGTAATTTAGGTTGGCAGCATATATTACAACTTGCACTGCATTTGAGGCTGCTCGTCTTGACCTAGCTACAAGAATGTGAAGCCAAGTTTGACAGAATTTAAGGGCAAAAAAACCAAAGCTCTGTCTCATGAATTCATTGGATGTCGAAACACGGTGTACCAAAAAAATGTGCCAGAAACAAACTCCGCTTTTAGAAATCAAGGTAAGTGATTTGGTAGCTAAAGTCCAAATTTTACATGCTGCTTAATTTGGTGTTGCAGCAATGCTGGCATTTGCAAAATTTCTGGCGAGCCTCGTGGCGTTTGCTGCGCGGGAGGGGGCGGATAGTGCTCGTTGCATTATGCTGGCCTGGAACAACTACCCCATCGTCGTCATCGTCATCGTTCTGGGAACGCTGGCTGACTTACCAGGCTGCAGCCTGAACTAAACGCGTTTTCGCTTCAGGTAAGAGACATAAAGGCTAGATTTGCACTAGGAGGGAGTAGCCATGGGTCTGTTTTCAAATAAGCGTACACAAGTGTTGTCTATTATCTACAAATATTTATTTTAACACTTGGATGTAACTACAGGAAGCCCTTGGCACTGATAGAAAATATTGATTCACTGTTAGGTTACAAAAATTTATACATAGCAAAATTTAATGCTCTTTACATAAAAATATTAGACTACTTAAACAAAACTTCAAAAACTCCCAGTAATAGCTACACTGAATTAGAAAAGAATTAGGCTTTAAGACACTGCCTCCATTATTACCCTTATGCAAACACTGGGCTAGAACATCACCTGCATTGCTGTAGAAATGTCTCCTTCATGCAACAGGTAAGAACATACACTAGGCTATGTTGTCATATTTGCTCTACATTGATCAACTTTGCCCCTTTTTTGAGACTGTCAAATTAGACTTCCATACTTAACAAAAAAAAAAAATTACATTTGAAGTTAATAACCCCCCCAAAACACCTCTTCTCTTAATACTGACTTGAAGAAATTTGTGCTTCCTTTGATTTATATTCAGCAAACGGTCAAAACTATCAAACCACACGTCAGCTTAACATGGGTATGACTCGAATATTTAATTTTTTTCAAATGACTGATGTATTTTACTTTTTGCCCCCAACATTTATATATATATATCATATAGAACAAACACCAAAGATACCATCACTAATACTCAAGATATCACTGAATGCTTCTGAAAAAAACATTAATTAGAAGGCAGACTTCTATGGGAAATGACTTTAAAATGGCACCAGTTGTTGTTTTTTTCTGAACACCATATTTTCTTAATTAATTTGTAAAAAGGAAAACACATAAGCACTGGCTATAAATTTGCTAAGCACCAAGATAGAGAAAGGTGGACATCCTGTATTCTGTTTTATGGCTGTAATTTTTATTGTTTGTGTAAAACTCTGCAAACTTTCTCATCCGCTCATTTGGAGTTGTCAGATCAGTGTCATTTTAATAAGGTAACACTTTTCACTTACTTAAAATGTAGGATAATGGTCTCCCGCCACTATATAAATGCTAAGACATTTATAGAAAATAAATATTAAGGCAAAGCTGACATTTATTTTCAAAGAAGGGGATCATTATCCAGATCCGGGGATGTACATTCCATTAAATAGTTAATAAAAAGTTTAAAACTTGGGGCATCTGCTCAACACGCACGTAAGCACAGGAGCGTGACTGCTTCACTTGGTCATTAAAAAAGTGTGGCACAGAAGCAGAGCGTTGTTCCTGCGGCCCAGGGAAAGAGCGGTCAGAGACAGCGCTGCTGCAACGTCGGGAATGCTGCAGCGGTGCTGTCGCGTTAAGCACGCGCGGTCAGAAATGTCAGCCGGCCACAGTTTCATTGGGTATATAAAAACTGAGAGCCTAAGTCACGCGCCGCACACGTGCCTTTGCCTATGGGTCTGTACAGAGATCTACTGGCTGCTGGTTTGGAGCACCTGCCACGGCTTCGAGCAGGACGTCATGCTGTGGAACGTGTCAAACACTAAATACCAAAAGTCTCAAAGAAGAATAATTTGGTCACTTGTTGTGAAGTGTTGCCTTTTAAAATGCCTGGAATAAAACCTCCATTCTCTGTCTGAAAGGATGGAAGATTACCCATGGGAAGATTTCCCTATGAATGTGTTCCAGGAGCTGGAATGTGAAGCGCTTGCACTTCTCTCTAATTTTGTTTGGTAGACACACACCTGTACTGCAGAGCAGCTATCTGTTGATTTGTCAGAGCTACAGCATTCTTCTGCTGAATTACTGTGGCAAACATTTATGTGTAAGAATTGAGTTGCTCTTTTGACCGAGACTGGATATCCTGAAGCTCCTGCTCTTCTTTTGCTTTGATATCTTGGTAGGCCTGCATTTTGCTTGCATCCTTTAAGTAGGCCCAGTTAGAAGACAGTATCATGAGGAAGTGGATCTGGAAGAGAAGGGTGAGCATGATGGCTAGTGAGCATGTCAAGAGGCAAAGCAAGCTGCTAGTTAGATTAATAGACGCTCTTTATAACGACGATTAAAAAAAAAAAAGTTACTCTACGTTAATAAGCATTCTGTTATTAAAACAAGCACAGAGGCTATTTTCAAAGATCTCTAGAACTTGGCATGCTAATATTTCAGTCGGTTATTCACAGTCGAGAGAAAGTTAGTATAACAGTAATAAAACGAGCTACAGAGTTGTACGGATCAATTAAAATGCAGAATGGGGGGGAAGCAGGGAAAAAGTTTTGTACGTGGCGATATCTGTAATCTGTAAACTAGGAGGTGCTCAGAAGAACTGCTTCCTAAGGTTGCGGTGTTTACGCAGATCCAAGCCCAGATCCTGGGAAGTCTTTTCCCCCAGCAAGCAGATGAGAATTCCACCCTCCCCCTGGAAAAAGCCTGAAACTGTAAACCGTTTTATTTATGTGAACAAGGCTACATTAACATATTGAAAAATTAAACAACAAAACATGAGTCCAAAACTAAGCAAAAGCATGCAATCTCTGGGTTAAGAAGTCTTAATCGTATATTTTTATAACTACATTTTAAACTTCCATTGTCCAACCTCAAGAGTTTTATATCATATGTAGTGACTGGTCCTTTATTATTATTATTATTGTGTGGATTTTCTCTAGTATGTGCATTCCTCTCTTCCCAACTTCTTTTCACCGTACTTCATGCAAAAAATCTACATCCAAAACCACCGATTCGCTTCTCTTATTTTTAATCCCAACAGTGTAAAAAGGTCTCTATGATCTATGCATGGTTTTGCTTCGCGTGCAGTCATACTTACAGGTTTGAGATCTGGCTACTGAGAAATCAGTTACGAAAGTGCAAGCCATACAAGAACAGAAGCTATTTATACGCTGTTTAAGCTTAAGTTCAGGGTCCAAAAAAAAGGAGGTGATTGTTTTACGCAGAGCTAATACAAGGATATATTTCCTTCCGGAGAGAGGGTGATTTGGCAATTACTTCAAAAATGAAGTAAAAGAAAATAACTTTCTCATCCGTGCACTGGAAATACAGGCCAACTCATTGGTAATACCTGGGCTTCTGGTTCCTGACGAAAGAGACCAGCACTACTTTACCGTTCCTTTTCTTTTGTATTATATATAAGTTTTGTATGCTCAGGGGGGTTGTATTTGGTGTTCAGGATGAAGAATAAGTTAATAATTAATTCTGGCCCTGAACCATTCCAGTATTTGTTTCAGAGGCGACTGCTAGAAAGCAAGAGGGGACTTGAAATGGAGACATCCCATCTTCAGAAGGACGAGTTATAAACACCCCTACAGTAACTGAATCCTCTCGACATGAAAAAATAGCCAGATCTCATCCACGTCACAGTTCATATACAAGAAGTCATTTTATTAATCTGATGAGCTAAACGATGCTTACTGAAGCTATTTACAATTACTGTAACAAAATCCGGAAAGCTAGACTTTTAGCCTAGGGTGTCAGTGGTATTTTCAAGCTACGCAATGCAGCTCTTTACTGGGCTTATACAATTTAGAATTTAGTGCAGCAATCTTCCCGACTCTTAAACTTCAAAACAGCATAGTTATATGTAGTAGCCATCATGTAGATCAGCTGGTGGAAGAGAACAAAATACAGGAGAGTAAGATACAACAAGGTGACAGCTCAAGCCCACGTGGGCAACTGTCCATACTTTTACAACAGACGATATCCTGAGCTTCTTCCAGGGTGAAGATGCAAGATAAATGCCACGTAGCCGGAGAGGATAGTCTACATACAGACCCTAAGGCCATCAACAAATAGTGAGTGTTACCCCTGGATCTGGCTGACATGAGGTTAGAAGGTGGCAGCTAGAGGAAGCCTTAAGACATATGAAGCAAGTCATCTTGTTAACGTCCCTTTTTCCAACTTGCTACCTGTCATTGGCCTTGCAGAGCTGGACTGCTCAAAAAACCAAGAGGTTACAGGCAACTGATCAAATAAACTACAAAAATGAAAAGAAGTAGCGGACGTGAAAACAGAAATAGTGGGCAGAAGTAGGATTTTCAAAGGACATGCAAAGAATTTGTTTCTGCAGATGGGGAAAGTGGGTTAAGACGACTTCTTAAGGCAAAAGTTTGGGACCGGCTGACTCATAATGACCGAACCACAGCAGCAACTACTGGCAATTACAGCTCACCCTCCTTCATGTCCAGTATCCGTATTTTTAAGATACACAAAACATAACCTTAAAGCATCTTAAGCCTGAAAGGAACACGTTACACAATAAAACAACAAAAAATGCTACCCACCAATGCTATGACAGTGGCACCAGCTCCAGCACAAGCCACAATGAACAGGTGGTACGACATGTAGAACTAGAGAAAAAACACGTTAAAAACATTGAATCAATTGAGGACAATATAAAATACATTTCAACTGTTCTAGAGAACAAGGATAATAAAACCATCTTTGTAGCAAGGTACGCAAAGCTTTAGAAAATAAAAATGTTCTGAAATAGTTTTCATTTTCTGAATGACCTAACACAAAATCTTCTCAGCGTTGTGTTTAAATCAATCTCTTTATACTATTGGTACTAGTTTTCTCCAAAAGCTTTCAGCAAGTTATTTACTACATGTTGCCCAAGCGAGTTGGAGGCAAAAACTGCGCAGCGGTTGTGTGTCTGTACCTCGTTCGTGTTGCAGATGTTCTCTAGAATCGGACCACAGGCTTTGCCAGGCACAGCATTCCAAGGGATAATACCTGAAATTCCACAGCAAAAGAAAACACTAATTTTAAAAATTGACACACGCTTTCTGTTTTTCTTGCATCTTTCCCACCCCCTCGCCAGTTGTGGGCATCCGCGCGTTGACCAGTTCAGCTTTTGAGTTGGCGGGAGGAATTAAAACAACTGGCTCAGGTTGTGCCTTCTCCCTATCCCGCGGCTTGCTGCCAAGGCCTCTTCTCAGATGCGGTTTTCCCATATGGCAGCCAAACGGTTGGTTGGGGTTTTGCACTTTGGGCCCAGCCACATGCTGCCTACTCCCCCACTCGGCCCTGGAAGGGATAATCTGCCTCTCAGGGGCACTTGGCACCTCGCTTACCTGATTAAGCTCCACTTGAACAAGTAACTGCTGTAGAAGAGCGTGAATATGGAGGTAGAGGGAAGAATGACGGGATTGTTTCTGGTTTAGTTCCAATAGGTAAAATGACAACACTGTTATAAGAGAATTCAGTCCGCCTCGCTTCACCTGCTCCTAATTACTTTTCTTACAGCACTGAAAATCTGAAAAGTCAACAGGATCTAGCAGATTTGAAATAACCTCAACTTTTAGGCCTGGAACAGATGTAAAGCTTAGGCAAAAGTCATCTGAAAGAGGAGAAAAACAGTTTGCCTCCCCCGTATAACTCGCATTTCAAACTCAGCTGGTTGGAATTAGCGGCTCTGTCAGGGGCAGGTCACTGAAATTATCTCAGGATGGAATAGCTTTCAAAAAGATTTTATAGGATTTGCTTTAAAGCCAGCTGCTTCTCTGCAACCACGATATACACTTGAAGCCTTTTAGCCACCGCTTCCACCCAAAACCGTGAGGACAACTGAGTGACAGGAGTCGCCTGTTAAGGAGCTGCTCGCTCCCATCGCTTGTTGAAACCCACATGATTTCACTGCCCAAAGGAGCAGCGCGGCCCCGACATGGGGCTCGCACAGCTGAGAAACAACCAGGAGAAGCACAAAGGCGGAGGAGCCCATCTTCTCCCTGCATTCCGAGGCTTTGATGCTGAAGAAATCATCTTCCCAGCCTCTTGCCGTCCGTTGCTAAAATAGGATGCAAACATTTAACTGATTTGGGACTTCTCGCTTTTAAAATTCGTATATCGTATCTTCTCCTACCAGACTTAAGTCTAGATAGGAAAGCAAACCCAAGCTTTCTTACTTTTTCAACTCTGAATCCATTTTCTCAGCTTTGAATGACTTAGTCCAAAGAAAGAAACGTTCCTAGAAAAATATTAGCTAAAAGGAAGCCAGAAGTAATGGTGACAAAAGCTCAATCTGCATAAGGGAAGCCGAAAAGATTAACTTCAGGGAAAAAGCACCTGCAGGAATGAACTGCTTGAAAAGCCCGAGCCTATTTTAAGCTATT
>VXBO01014694.1:0-39786 GCA_013400135.1 Rhinoptilus africanus
ATGATATGATATGATATGATACGCTAGATATGATATGGATAATGTATTCTGGTCCTACAGGCACCAAAACATAACTCAGGTTCAGGAGAGATCACCATTTACACCAGTCTGTTCTGCAAGGAATTCAGTCCCAGAAAAAGCATGCCAGAACTTCTCTCCATGCACTGCGTGTAACATAAGCGGTGATTGCACAGTGTAACTCACCTATTAGAAAGTTAGATTTAGATGTAGATTGTCCATACTGCTGTTCCATGTACTTTGGTTTGTAAGTCAAGAACCCAATAAAGCTACTGAACTGTAACAGTGAGCAACACAAAAATGTAAAGTACATTCGATTACTCAATACTTTTTTCAGGGAGGTATAGAAATCTGAAAGAAAGGGATATATGAGTTGGCTTTGAAAGATGCATGGCATAATTACATAATTACAGTTATCAATGAAACTTAGAGCAAAATCCTTCTCTCAGTTGTCCAAGCGCAAGTCGTACTGATCTTCATTTACATGAGAGTGTCTGAAAGCAAAAATCAGGTTCTTGAAAAACACCAGAGGCTGAGATACAGGAAGAGAATCATAAAAGAAGACAGAAGTATGGGTCAAAGCTTGGGTGCTGTGGTGAGATCTGCACATGAAGACCAAAGGGCATCACACAGCAAAGACCTCTTTCAGCTTACAGGAATATCACCACAGGTTCAAGGCTAAGTGAGAGATGCCTTTTTGGAGATGCCCAATGTCTTCCATTGGGATCTGAACAAAAAGACAGGAGAATTTGACTAATGATGCAAAGCTATCTCTTCCCCACACTTTTCCATCCCTTTCTTAGCCTAACGACTGCCCAACCAGAGCTGATGGTCAAGCCTCAGGGTCGAATTGCCTCAGGCAGCAATGAGCTTCAGAGTCTCCATGAGCACTGTGATCATCAGATAAATAATTTTGCTTTCCATATTGAGAGAGGAACCTTCCAATATTTTCTTTAGATGCCAATAGGGAAACATTTTTACCACTGTTCAATTTTCTTCTAGCACAAAATTTTAGAGGTAGGTGCCATCAGGCGATGGTGCGCTGCAGGTGATGCATACAGAACCTCACCGTCTCAAAGATCTTTGAGTGCTAATAATCTTTAGTAGACCCCTCCTCTCCTGGGGATAGCTAACTGATTTAGACTGAAGTGCAGGGGAGGCAAAATATTCTGCAGAACTATTACCGTCCTGCTGTACATTGCGCCTATTGCTTTTCATATCTATACTTATTCAAAACACTTGCCTTTCAATACTACTGACCACTTCCTTGGCTTAGATTGTGCAGGAGAAAGCTGCTTCTTTGTGGTGCCCATGTTTTCCAAGAGGCCAAGTGAAGTTTTGGCATTATTGGCTTCCTCTGGCTTTTTCAGACTCTTCGGCAGGAAGCAAAACGGAACAGCAGCTAGGAAATTGGTTACTCCAGCGATTAAAAAACCAAGCCACCATGCACCCACCCAGCGGGAATCCTGTGGGGTGATAGTGATGCTTCCTAGAATTGAGGGAGACATATATAAGTGAAGAAGTTGAACCTTCCCAGCTTTTTTTCTGCCGAAATAGCTACCTCTTACAGTGTCTTACTTTAAATGGTGACAATCATCATCTAGTGAAAGACCATTCATGCAGTGAAAGCCTCAGGAATCATATCCTGACTGGTGTTATGTTTCATCTGCCTTTCTACGTGACATGCTGACTTGCCATTTTGTGGCATGCATGGCAACACAGAGGTCCTTATCCAACACACTGGAAACCAAAATAGGTGGCAGATGGACTTCAAAAACATGGAGTCCTTTTCAGCCTGATACATTTATACTGTGACCATCCTCTGCTAAATCGAGTTGTTCTGATTACTATTCAGCATATGGGCGTTCTCTGTGGCACCAGTGAGATTAGCCATAACTTTAATCTTTGTATTGCGAGGAAGACAAGAGTAGTTGGTTGTATTTTTATGATTGCTACATTCTGGCCTGTTTGGTGGTGGAACACCACCATAAGACTTTCCACTGCGTGACCAGCATTGCCTCACTGTTCTTATGCGTCAGCAAAATCAAGCATGGCCTTAACAAAAGGCAAAGAAGAAATAGCTCATCGATCCGACTACAGATCCTGAGGATCTGAAAACTTCTCTTTCCTGCTAGTAAAACAGGATCACCCACTGCTGCTGCTACACCAGAACTTCATCTGAAAAAGCCATCACCAGTCTGCACTGTCTGAATTCCCATCTGGACGGTCCAGAGGGTGGGAGCTGGGCTGGCCAGGAAAGACCTCCTCAGAAATGGCCCTGCATCCTCTGCCAGTGAAAGGGAACAGGATACAGGGCCATGGCACATCTGCTCCCTTTGGCATTTTGCAGATGTGATTACATATATGTGTTTTCTCTTTATCTGAATAAGCAAGGGCTGACAAAAATTGTATAATGTATTGCAAACACTACATGAATTGTAAATAACGTAAAATGCTCATTTGAAAGGGTGGATAATCCAGCAAAACTGTAAAGCTCCTATGTTAGCAGAATCCTTTCATTAAGATACCAGTTTAGGAAAACATCTGTGAGATCTGTGAGGTCTGTGAGAGTTCTTGGTGCTAATTTTTAAAGTTAAACATGTATTTGAATCCATTAATCCTAAAACAAATTCTAAAATATGATCCCTGTCTTATTTTGCCTTTACCCTAAAGACTTCCAGTAATTTAATAAAATTGTAATAAAGTATGTAATAAAACTAATGAACTTAATATAAATTAAAGATAAATTATATTAAGGTAATTAATACAATTTAAAAAGTGCAAGTACATACACGTACAGAAGTATCTGTTAGCAACAGGTTTTATTTTACTTTCACTTTACCTTCATATTGCTTACCTAAGTCCACAAATCCAATATCCACATACAGTTTTGCACACAAAGATCCCAACAGGAAGCCGAACATTGGGCCCAACATGGCTATTGTATGCAAACATGCTGAAAATATAACGAAGGAGATGCTAGTACATTTGAATGGCTGGAAGTTTTCTTCTGCAGGGGATGATTCACCTCTTATACTATGAATCTCTCAGTTTACTTCATGTTATTACCTACGTACACAGGAACATCCTCTTCTTTAGCAAAATCATCAAGATAAGAGATGCCCAATGGTGTTATTGGTGTCTCACCAATTCCACGTAACATGTTTCCCAGTAAGATATATATCCACATATATGATGATGGTTCCTTCTCACAGCCTGCAGACAATGAGTTTATGTCTTTGTAACAGAACAGTTGAATGGGAAACAGTGACAAAGAACAGCAAATTCAGCACATGAAATTATTATAGTTTAGAATTTATTGTATTAACAGCATTTTCCTTGTGGAATATTAAAGAAAGGCTATCAATCACACTTTACCTTTTAATAATCTTTTAATAACACTTTCCTCCACCTCTATTGTATTTTGTTTCTAGAAATACGGGTAAGTATAACCCATCAGAAAAAAGGCCCATGTAAAAAAAATGGCAGTTTGCTACTATCCTCAGTTTATTATCTGGCATATAAGGTAAATCTTTAACTTTAGAAGTTTAAGATGGTTTCTGGGGCACAGCTTGGCCCTTTCTCTACCTGATACACACAAAGCAACAAGTAAAACAGCTATATTCCATACAGTAAGCTAAATTATAGGAATCTCCTTTTAGTCCCAGTTAACTCTGTGCAGTTTCACGTCCTGTCATGCTGTCTCTTCTACCTCCCTAACTGCAGGTCCTGGGTAATTGAATCCCTTCAGAAATGTCTTTGTAGACAGTCTCAGCATCCCCTTCAGTGTTAGGATGGTTTTACTGTAATTTGTAAGTACGAACATAGGAAACTGGGGATCTGGATCTTAGTAATTGGTGTTTTCTGGATGTTTCTTTTCTGAATGAAGTGCACGAAGTGCGTTTAAGTATTGGTAATTTCCCCAGACAGGTAGAGAAATCTAACTGAGCATCTTGCATGGGGCAACGGTTTACCCCGCTTGCAACCAAGGATAAAACTATCTCCTCTATTTGTACTTACACTTACAGTTCCTCACCTGATCGGGAGACTTCCAACAAGGTTTCGTTCACACCTTGATGTAGGGAACAAGGATTTATGCTTGAAGTTAAGTTGACTGAAGAAGCTGTATGTGATGCTGTCTCATACTTATAACTGAAAACACACAACAGTAGGTTTAGAAGAAGTGTTCACGAGGGAAATACTAGAGTAGTAGGGCAGGAATCACTTGACTGCTGTTTCCCTAAAGAGAAAGGCATCTTTGTTTAAACATCAATCCAAAGAGCTACTGAAGGAGCAAAAAAGAAGATTATTTAAGCCCATTTTGAAAAATCAAAACGCTAAAAGGAAGAACAAATAAAAGTTAGAAACGTCTGTCTAGAACACGTAACATTTTAAGCTGTAAAATTCAAAAGGACTTTTGAAAGTAATTCAGGTAGAATTGAACTGTCAGTATGGACATGTAGAGTAAGGTTCAAGTGAGCTCCCCATGCTTACCCCACAGTCAAGGAGAAAAAGAAGACTGTCTTGAGTGTGAGTCCTGCTTTTTATCGTAGATTCATGTTTTTGGGGTTGGGAGGAGGAGTGAGGAAGGGAGAAGTCATCCTCAAGAGGTACCTGTTTGCCTGATAATTGGCACTGGGTTTAGCAAGGGCTGTTGTATGGCAGCATGTGAATAAAGTTACTGGCTAAAAGACACTCTTTAGCTGTATTTACGGGAGCAGAGCAATGCTGCGGGTCAGCAGCTGAGCAGTTCAGGTGCTGGAACTGTTTGGTGGCTTTAGCATTATCCTTTTCCCAGACATGAGCCCTGCTGAAGTGCAAAGTACAATTAGCTTAAGGAGAACAACACGGTAAAGCACACATTCTGCTTCTAGGAAGTGAACTGGCTCTGTTAGATCAGGCAGGCTTATTTTTCAGGTTGAAACAAAGAGCGTTCACCGGGTCAGAGAGTGCAGAACAATTTAGTCATAAAAATTCAGGAACAGGTACGTGAGAAACTGTGTGAGTTTCCCAGTGGAGCTGAGCAAGATGCAAAGCTTGGATTTAGCAGTAGAAAATACAAATCTGATGGTAGTGCAAGATCCACTGTCATGATAAAAAAAAAAAAGGGAATTCCTTAGTTTTCTTTTTACAGTAGTATACCTAAAATTATGCTAATACATTTGAGAGCAGCAGAAATATGGCAGTCTATGCCGTCACTGTATCAAAGCTATGGCTAGAGACATTATTGCATATAAGCAACAGGCAGTAAATCTCTGAGCCTGCAAAAGATGAATAAAAATTAGCTTAACCAGCCATGGAAGATCAGCTTAACCAGCCCTGTGCATTTGGAACAGAAAAAACCCCTTGTACCAGTTCTTCCAGCACTGATCCATCTGCAGGCTCTGCGTGAAGCTGGGAGTGATGAGCAGCTGTTTGCCAGAGGAGAGCAAAATACACAATCTTGTACAACAAGGCTCTGGTTTCCTCTTTCAAGCAGCAGAATTTCTTCCAGTGAGCACCTTTGTAGGTTGGTTTCTTCAATGAGTGATGTCTGAATCCCTGATTTTTCATGAGAGCTACCTGTTACTATAAAGTCTTATTTCAGGTAGAGGTGGCACTCAATATGAAGTTACCCACTCAGAGTTTTGAGGTCCTGTTCAAAACAGCACAAACTTATTCTGGAAATCATATAGGTGGATTCTATATCCCTTGCCATTTTACTGTGGTTCATAATGGTTTGACTTTCCTTCCTACGGGATCCTGACATCTCTTTTAGCAACAAATGATGACACTTTCTTAGGGTAACACTGATTTTCCCAATAAGTTTTTCTTATAGTTAGCCATTCAGGAAGAATATATAACTCATGAAAGCAATAGCATCTGCATAGTACCATGGCTGGAGATTTTAAAAAACCCAATGTATTCTATTTGAACCTTGAATTTTCATCAGATTTTCATAGGTATTTCCTCCTGAAAAAAAATGTAGTGATGTGGTAAATTCATTTCCTTCTCTGCTTCTTTTCTGAACAACTCTGACTAAAACCTAAAGCATTTTGATTTTCCAATTTTTTTTTGAGAAGTTGAACTTTTACTTCAGCAGAGCCATGCTTTTCCAACCAGATGAAATGAACAGCAATGTAGCAATGTGTTTGTCAAACATCATTCCTTGCACAACGAGGTGAGGGAAATCTAAGACTTAATATACACTAAGTTTCATTAAAAAAACAGACATCAGTATCCAATTCCAGTGTTAGGTTACCCAAAATAATCTTGATTGGTACTTACTATCCCATGAAGAAATGAGGCATTGCTGTTAAAAGACTTCCCAAAGCCATAGTAAAGCATCCAGCTGCAATTACCTTGGGCCTATGAAGTTTAGCTCCAAAGTAGCTTACAAATGCAATCACCAGCAAGTTACCTGTAAGTTAATGAACCAAAATTAATGCCAGAAGCTGTGTCTCGTATTTCTCTGGACAGTTTTCCACATGTTACGGAATGTCAATTACCCATCTCAAAGCTCCCATCGACGAAACCAACAGTAGAGGATGTCAGGTCAAACCTTCGTTCAATCTGAGTGATCGAGCTTTTCATAATCGTACCAGACAAAGTTTTACTCAAGTAGCTGAACGATAAAGCAGCGAGAAATGCCTGAGGAAAGATTAAGACAGAAAATGGGAGGCAGAGGTAGGGAAACTGGTCACAGAGGGGTCTAACACATTGAAAACTCTGTGGAGCAATCATCACGATGGTATACGTTTGTTACTCCAATTGCAGGGACAGTGTTGTGTGTGAATTTTCATGCATCCTAATGCACCAGAGCGGTCTCTCAGCAATGTCTGCTGCTGGTTTTTCCTGCTGGAGAGGGCTGGTCCTAGGTGCTGCCTTCAGAGCAGCTCCTTGCTTCAGGGTTCAGGAGTGGATTGGCCACTTAATGACCAGAAAGCTTGATCTTCCCCACACAGCTGGCCAGAGATTTTCCAAAGTAGAGATCCTATGGATTGTGAAACTTAAATTTGGCAAACAGCTCACGGGAGACTGCCTACTTTACTGAGATCTTGAGGTTAAATTTGTCAAAAAGATGAGGCCCAGATTTGGGCAGCCAAAATGGTGGGATTTCTAAATTTCTCGGTGTTGTAGAGATGTAAAATTTGCCAGAGATAAAATACCTCATCAAGATAAATTTACTGACAGTAGCCCAACCTAAAATTAATCCTAGCCCCAGTTATCTTCTGCTTGAGACACATGTCACATATTTTAGGCCAGTTCATAACTGGTTCTAACTGAAATGTATAGACAGCCATAGCGTCAAAATAAAGGCCTTATGCAAGTTTTTTATGATATTCCCTTATGTGGAATGTGGTAAAGACTGGTTGAATTCATCTCTGTCTCAAATGATATATTTTGAAATGTGTGGGTTATGGCACTCTCACCTGTATACCATATATGCCATAAAAAAAGCTTAATATTCTTTGTAATTTTATAGTTGCTTCCACCAAAACACATTGTGGCTTTTGCAAATAAAGATGTATTTGATAAAAAGTTAAACTAAGTTTGTTTAAATATTATCCAACTCTTTCAACATAGTTTAAAAAACAAATAGACTTATTGCTCACTGGGTAAAAGTTCCAATACAACACAACATTGGGTAAGTAAACAAAAGTAAATATAGCTTTAGACTTTGCAATGCTGTCTACTTCAAGAAATGAAGCTGATCCTGGATGTAAAAGCTTGAAAACAGGTATATTTACAGGAATCAAGAGAAAAATCTCACAAGTGCAAGCTTTGCCCTGATATGTTAATTTTTCCTGAGCTTGACTGGCAAAAGGTCTGTGAGAACCACCTTTCTTGCCTTCTGCCAGCAGTGCTCTCATGGGTTTTGGCTGAAATCATAATTGCTGTTAAACATGAAGACACAAACAAAAATTAATTGCGTGTTTTGGGTTTGAAAATGCAATCCAAGGTAAACCACAAAACATATGATGGGAAGGTGAAGGACAATATCAGTTTGTCTTTTATTACGTCCAAGGTATTGTGTCTGTTAAGCAGACATGGTAAGTTAGACATAGATCCACAGTTGTGCAGCGTTGCTCACATACGTGATGGCAAAGTTAGTCCTGTGATTTTCCCAGAGAAACCAGATTTTTCCAAGTGTATATGGGTGACAAATGTGAGTCAGGTAAAATAAAAAACTGAGCAACCTTTGCCTACTACTTGGAACAAACTATTTTGGATGTTTGAGAAGCTTGCAATTTTTTCTATTAATTTTTCGTTTTACAGATCTTTTCATAGAGAGAAATGTGTCCCTGATTGCAAGTCCACTGAGTGTATGGAATTTAGCCTGAGCTGAAGCTGGCTGAAGAAGTAGTCAAAACATAAACCCAAACACACCACCATCAAAAGATAGCTTGCCCTTGTAGTATTTGCAGCTCAGCCAGAAGCAATAAATACTACGGCTTTAACATGAAAGCAAAATTCTCATTACTTTACTTGATTTGTTCTTTCAATTCTTTTTTTGTGCTCCTGAAGCTTGGATACTTGTAGGAATCAGTGGACTGTTCCACCTATAGCACTGGATCAGATAAAAGTCCCAGGATACACTTTGCCTCACCCTATTTTGGGCCTGCAAGTATGGGAGGTGATAGCAACCTCCAGACAACAGGGTACCACCTATTTTAGGATGCTTCAAGCCTTCCACTGGAGATAGCTACCTCTCTCCAATGACTAAAATGGGGCTCTACCTGTCAGTGACTTGGCAACATCCAAACCTTCCCTGTATCTCCAGTGTGCATCCAGTTCAAGAAAAGATAGGGGGAACAGGAATGAAGTAATCTGTCATGCCATATCTTGAACAATATTTCTTAACATATGACAACAGCAGTTTGTGGTGGTATTGATAAGGCACCAAACCTTCAAGCCAGTGCAACAGGAAGTCTCCTTTTTGACTGGTAGATTTTTGTCTGCTTCATCGTCCAAAAGCTGGGCAGGATCTGCTTCCTGACTTGATTGATCAATGTTGCTGGATTCGGTTTCCACTGTCATGGCTGATTTCTTTATTGAGCGATCTGAACCCAAAAGAAAGACAATAATGAATACAAGAACATATACACCAAAAAAAGAGTTGCTTAAGGGCCTTTCTGATTATCAGTAGTTACAGGAAAATGCTGAGATGTTGAAACTGGACCTTTTCATTGGAAAGGATTTGGTTCAATGACTTGGGTGTTTCAAAGTGTATATTTGTTTAAATTTTGTAGTACCTTGTTTTGACATCTTTCTTTTCAAATGAAATAGTCTTCACTCTCCCCACTGCCCCCCCACTTCCCTCCTCCTTGTTTTTGTCTAGAATGACTTTTAATGATGAAAAGACAATTCCCACAGAAGAGTAAGGGACAAAGTCTCTGTCCAAAAATAAACTACAAGGGTCAACAAAGCATCAGTGCTGAAACACAGGGGGTCCTGGTGAAGCTCTGAATTTGCGTACTGTGTGGCTTGGGACTCAATCCTTGTTTTGGTAAGGTCTAACACCGTGCCACCTGACTTAGTCCTTCACACTGGCCTGTGGGAAACAGTCCTTAATGACAAAAGAACTATTTTAGCTACCTGACCTCCTATAAGGAGTTTATCTGTTTTTCTTGGTGCAATAGCATTCAGGGTATCCCTAATCCCCTTCTGTTTGCAGAGTGCTGTCTATATCCCCTGATGCATGAAATCATCTGCAACTCAGCAGTTCAGCAGAACTGCTCCACTTCCCCTGGGAAAAGCACACCCTGTAGCCATAGATGACAAATCTTTCCCTTCCTTGGATGTAATATATTTTTTTATTGTTGAAAGCCTCGTTTCATGATTAAGTTCAATTTGGTTTTATTGCAGTGAACGGTACAATACTTCAACTTTTTCTCTTCTCAGTTTTTTAAAACTGAGAAACGGGTAAGCAATTTCTGAACGTCTGAGAGATGGGTAAGCAATTAAAAAGAATACTGCAGTGAAAAGCTGTAAGGGAAGTCTATGTATCTATTTGCAAAGTTTATGTGAAGAATGAAAACACTTGCCCGTTTGTGCAACTCCAACTACAAACAGAAGGGATTTCTGAAGTTAGATTCAGATGCCACTGCCGAGACCCTGGGAAAAAATGGGTCCTTTGAAACAAACCCTCTTCAGATCTGCAGATCCTGACACATGAGAGGTAGGAGTATTGAAACCAATGGTCCCAAGTCAGAACTCAGAAAACGTAGCTCACAGGAACTGATTTATTTCACCTTTTGCAGTAGTGTCCTCATTTGAGAAAAGGGTGAAGGAGAAGGGGGCGCGGAACGCGGAGGAGGGCAATCACACAAAGAGAGTTTTTCCACGCTTGAATGGAGCTGAAAAAAGTTGGATGAACTTTTCCAATGCTGGAAAACATCCATCTGCAATTTCAAACTGCTCTGCTACAGGCCATATGGCAGAGTGACGCTTTTCCGAGCATTTAAAGGGTAGGCATTGCTGTAATGCATGAGAGTGAAGCACATTTTTCTTCACTCAGATGGAAGAGGGTTAATACCTAAGTACTTTTTAGTCAAATACCATACAGAGATTTAAACAATTGAGTAGTTTCTTGGGCTTAAGTTCATGAGCATGCCCTAGGTACTAAGGCTGGCACGAAAAACTCCTTTCCCATTGCTTATAGCTGCTTCCCACACTCTTGACTTCCGTGAGTACCACTGCTTCTGTGGCTGTGCTGTGAGTCTGGGTCAAAACACTTATCTGGACAAAAAAATACCTTTTCCTTCCACTTGGGTCCTTGGACAGAGAAAAAAAAGAAGGAGAGGAAAGGATTTCCTCAAGTCTGCACAACTACCAACAGAAATGCTTGTGAAAGGAGATTCTTAGTGTTCAGGAAAAGTTAGTACATAAATACTTTTAAACACCTCTGAAATCTATCTATCCTTGTGTAATCCGAAGATATTAGCTTCTCCCTGTGATCATGATATATTAAGGACTACAATAAAATGCTGAGGTAGCATGTCATTTCAGGTCACAGGACTAAAGTGACTTTTGAGAGTTTGAAGGTACAACATGATTTAGCATCTCAATATAAGGAGAGAAGAAGCAAAACCAGAGAAACATGAAGATAGAAATAAGAGGCAAAGTAGAGAAAAGAGAAAGGCAGTCAGGTACACGTAACAGAAGATGTTTAGATATTAGCAGGCTATCCCACTAAATGTTTCAGAGAAAGACTGAAGGCACAAGAAGAGAGGACAGCAAGATTGAAAGTGCAAGTTAAGCTGTTAGAGGCAAACTGTGAAAAAGGCATCCAGAGGCAGAGGTTAGGGTACCAGGCAAGCTAAAGGATAAAAAAAAAGAGAAGAAAAAAAAGTAGAATACATCTTTGTAGGGCAAAAGATGCTTGATGCACATAGAAAAGCGTGAAGCCAGCTAGAAGGTGGAAGTTAATTGACTCAGCCCTGTCAGGGTTCGGCTTCTCCCGTGATCCAGGGGAAGGACTCCCAGGCAAGAACAGGGGTGAACAGAGCCTGTCAGTGGTGAATGACACGTCTTATCCTTGTTTTGCAAAGGTGCTACTGGAGATGGTGCCATCACCACTATTCCCCTTTTTCTGGGGAAGACTAGGACAGAGGGAAGGAAGCAAAAAGATGATGCAATTGTGCTGGAGAAATGTTAGAGCGAGCTATGTGCACGGATCAACATTTGGAGCTGCTGGCAGCATCTCCTGCCATCCTCAGTTGACCCTGCCTTATACGGAAATCTGCTGGAGAGAGAAGAGATCAAGGCCGGGGAAATGGTATGCCACAAGAAGATTAGAAAAAAAGACAAAAGATCGATTCACAGTTGGTGTCAACATGCATTAGATGCTGAGCCTGACAATTTCAGCAATTGATGAAGCTGCTCTTTCAGATTTATTTCACTGGTGTTTTTTTCCACGTTTAATATACCAAGGATCTGGTTACAAGCAAAGGGAAAGTATGAAGCTTTCTGCACTAAATATTTCCTTTCACTAACATGACTTCTCTAAAGCTATTACACTTTGCCTGCACAAGCCATTCTGCTGTAGCAATGACCCGAAGTTGTTGCATTTGCAGAAAGAAAAGATCAATCAAATAACATATTAGCATTGTTTAAGTAGCCAGTCAACCTAAGCAAAAAAACCCACCTGACTTCCCTCTCAAGGGAAGAAAACAATCCTTTCCCCAAAAGCACGCATAAGGAAAAAAAACACCAAACCCTCCTGTGAGAACGAAAGTTAACACTTTTTTCATCACTTCTGGACCATACCCACAGAACATTTGACAAACTCATTTGGTCTTGTGCTCAGAACAGTCTTTCTTCTTTTGAGAAACACTTTTGGGTGGGCAAAGATCAAGGGTCCTAACTAATAATCAGTGTGGATCATTTGTGTTGGTGGGGACTGGGAGCTTTCCAAGCATCAGGGGAAACACGAGGCACCTTACGAGGTTGTTCCAGAGGAGAGCAGCTAGCCCTGCAAAGGGCAGCCGCAGATTTCTGCAGTGCTTCAGGGTATATGACCTTACAGGGGCCATGGCCTAACTGTGACTGTTAGGTAGATCTATTCCTTAGTGAACATTAAAAAAAATCAAGATTGGTTTTCCACCCCTTAATTATATGCAAATTATAATCAATAAAAGCACCAATTTAAACGCCTTTGCATGAATAACAGTAATTAGTTTACAAAGGTCAAGACAACAGTTTGCTACCGATTTTTGTAGACTCTTATGAAAGAAAGATACAATGATGTTTGAGGAATTTTCAGAGCCCAGCAAAGACACTGTAAGACCTTGGGCTGTTTCTCACTGCAGTTGCACTCTCGGGGGCGATCCCACCATCCAGTAGACTAAAAAAATCACAAATCAGGAGCCGTATTTCATCCAGTAGTTTAGGGAACTATATTGATTTACACTAACTGCAGTGTTATATTGATTTTTAGATACATTAAGAAATGATAATAAGACCTTTTAAGTTAACCTGATATGAAAAATTAATATCCCAGTGCTGTGCAGGCCTCAATGCTGCTTGCATTGTTCAAGACATATGGTGCTCACTGATCAGAGACATACATGCAAATATATGATGCCATCATTAAAGCATTGACATTTTCAACCGGAATGTTACTGGTATTACTGGTCACAGGAAATGCAACTACTACTGCACAGGTAACATTCATTAGCTGCAAACACTAAATGGCAACATTTTAAGGTTAAGAAAAACAAAAAGAATATTAAAGAGGTTCCTACCTAGGTTCTGTATCCACAACAACAGCAGTTATACTACCAGACAGATGCTCTAAAGTCGGAGTATTCTCTCCTTAAGCAAGGCAGTGCTGATATTTGGTAGAAGAATCATTAACTTCCAACACAAACTGTGGTTTAGGGAGTTTTAATCTTGTCTCCTCCCAGTTCTGCCCTCTGTTAAAGTTCCCAAAATACATGTTTATCCACAGTGGTCAAAAATTAATTAGGTAAAAAAAGTGCACGTGTGTTCTTTTAGTACACTCCTCTGAAACACCTTTTTTCCTGACCTTGTCAATATTATAATAGTTCATACCTTCCTGGCATTTAAAAATGGAGTGTTCCAACTTTACAATTGTTCCTGGTTACTGATAGCTAAAACTTATTTTGGTGTGAAGATTTATTTTTATAGTCTATGGCTGAAGTCCATTCATCTAAGACCTGCTAGAACCAGCCAAGGGCTTGCAGGAGGAGAAAATATAATGCCTTGGGTGTACTGAACAAACTAGGTGTTCAAGAAACACGTGTTTAGAATCCTATTCAGATTTATAGTTCAGTGCTATTAACACCACAGGCAAACCCAATGTGAAAGTATACTGGGGCTATGTGCACTTTGGAGCAGCCCTTTACCGCCTTACAGCTCTAGTTCAAAGAAACCCGAACTGGTTTCCTGAGAAGCATTTAATTTGATTGTGCCCTTATTGTGCATCACGCATGATTCCTGAGAGTGATTGTCATTCTTAAAGTATGTGAACTATGACTACTGTCTGCCTGGATGTTACACCAAAAACGTGCCATTCCTTGTAGTTAGTGTGCCCTTCCCTGCCACCACTGTCACCACACTCATTCTTTTACTTGACATGAACAATTACAACCTACTTAATAATGCTGACTTTTGGATAATCTTAATTAAATTTTGCTTTCAATACTGTTATCAGCAATACCTTGCACTGCTCATGACTTTTCTGACTCTCAACCAGACAGTTCCCGTTAGCTTCCTAGAACACAAGACATCATTGTCAAGAAAATGGTAGTCATTCCAAAGTATATGTCAGGGCAATTCAAGTGCAAGTATTAGTAAAATTATAAAATAAGAATGCAGGAAGAATCCAGACCACAAATCCAGTCTGCAAACTCTAAAGCACCTTTTGCAAAAAGGCCAAGCCCTGCCTTGAGAACAGTAAGACCTGCATTCCTTCCCACTCCATCCACTTCAGTCACGATCAAATGATATTCTGGTTTTGAACTGACAGGGTCGTTTAAATTTAAAAGCTCTTCCTCTCAATCTGATATGTAGGACTCCACTTCGATCATAAATGAAGAGAGCACAGTTTTTCAACCTGTTTTACAAGGTAAACAAGGTAATCATGCTTAATAATTTCTTGAAAAATAGGCTCTCTTGATTTTGCAGTGCATCCTTGAAGCCCTTGGCTCCAGTGCTTTCTATCCGTATCCATATTTCAACAATGTGCATGGCTAAACACACATATGTGTTCCAGATGTAATCTCAAACTTGCTCAGGGTGCACTCCATCCCTTCATTGAGGTCATTGGTGAGTATATTGAACAGGACTGGACCCAGGACTGACCCCTGGGGAACACCACTCGTCACTGACCTCCAACCAGACTCTGCCCCTAATCACGACCCTCTGGGCTCTGTCTTTCAACCAGTTCTCTATCCACCTCACTGTCCATTCATCTAACCCACTCTTCCTAAGCTTCCCTATGAGGATGCTGTGGGAGACCGTGTCAAACGCCTTGCTGAAGTCAAGGTAGACCACGTCTGCCGCTCTCCCCTCATCTCTCCATCCAGTCATTCCATCACAGAAGGCGATCAGATTAGTCAGACATGATTTCCCCTTTGTGAATCTGTGTTGATTACTTCCGACAGCTTTCATTTCCTCCGCATGTCTTGAGATGACACCCAGGAACATTCCTTTGTCCAGCTTGTCCTGTCTATGCTCCCTCTCAGCTTCTATGGGAAGCTGAAAAAGTCCTTGACTTAATATAAACATTAGTTAGCAACAACTAAAACTGTATATGTTGTCAACATTATTCTCATACTAAATCCAAAACACTAAACCAATATGTGCTATCAAGATTATTCTCATACTAAATCCAAAACACAGCATCCACTAAATTCAAATCCCAGCTGAATCCAGGACACTGTCTTATGTTTAACTCACCGACCAACAGGACCCAAAGGTCCTTTTGTGGAAAACAGATTTCTGTCTAGTTGATGCTCTTGACATATTCTGTGAATAGACTCGTTTTATCGCAGGCACAGGGCTTTGCATTTTCCCTTGCTGAACTTTATGAGTTCTTGTCATCTGGTTTCTCCATCCTCATCAAATCTCCTCTGCTATTCTGCCCTCCAGCGTTCCAACTGCTCCTTTCCTCAGTTTGGTGCGACACATGAACTTGCTGAGACCACTTCTGATCTTACTCTCCAAATCATTAACGAAGTTATTAACCATTTTCCGCCCCAGTATTGACTGCAGAGGAACATCACAAGCAACTGGCCACCAGCTGTTGGATTTTGAACAGCTGATCACAATTTCAAATCTTCTCATTTTCTACCCACCTTATGGTGGGTAGAATTTTTCTCACCTGTTTTGTTACTAGGATAACAAGAGAGACTGCCCAAGGGCCTTGCTAAATTCCTGGTAAACAACATCTACTGCTCTGCCCTTGTCCACCAGACCAGTCATCCCATTGTAGAAGGCAACCAGCTTGGTCAGGCCTTGCTTTGCTCTTGATAAATCCATGCTGGCTATTTCCAATCACTTGTCCACTGTGTGCCTAATAATGCCTTCAAGGATAATTTGTTCCATAACCTTGCATCAACCTCTCCTGGTATTTTATTGATTCCTTTTATTTGTAACTTTTTTGTGCAGAACCATTTTTAGTTTTCCATGACTAAATGGTCAATAACACGGTCAAGGGAGGCTTCATTCATCGTTGCAGAGAAAAACCACAGTGTTACATTACGATTGCATTCATCAGATTTAGGTCTGATTAAAAAAAAAAATAAATCCACAACACTGCCACCCCCTTCAATTTCTGTAAAAGACTCAAACATATCTTCACATTTAAGATGATCACGTACTTAGCATTAACTACATGCACAGGGTTGAAAATCATGGTCCTACAAGAGATGTGGGCCTCTTCTTCTCGACAACGGGGATTCTTCATGTTCTGTTGTGGCATAAAGAATCAACTATCCAGTTCCAACAGTTTTCTTATACTGTGTTTGACATGTCCTAGTCACAAGATAGGCATCCTGGCCCTTGCTTATTGCTCTTTATTACATGATGGCATGCCATGCTTCTGCTAATCTTTGCGGTTACTGATGTTCCACCAAGGGCATGTACACACAGACACCCATGTCCTCATCCCGCTTCCAAGGTGTCTCACTAAATCCACTACTATGCTATGTGAAGAGATCTATTCCCTCTTGTTTTACAAGGTTTTTTGACGGAGTCTTGAATTCCAAAGGTTTCATTTTCAGGTTGTTTTCAGAGGTATTAGCAGACCTACACATGGTTTTGTTTGGTTGGGGTTTTTTTGCCTTTTGATTCTAAAAATGTGAAAAGGCATGGAGCTGAATGTAGTCTGCAATTGGAAAAATAGTAGAACCTGTAGAAAAAGTGCCACTTTCTTTTTCATACAGTAGAAGAGGAAACAGCATTCCTTTGGTTTCCTCATCCTAACACATGAATTCACAGCAACTTCTCTGATGGGGAAAAATTGAATCAGGATAGTAAAAAACCCCTTAATAAGAACACCGAGATATCAGAAATTGCTGATTACTCCCGAGAATAAAAACAATCCTTAGGAAGGCCACACTAAGATAATCACCTTTGGTGCAGGAGGTTGTTGCAGACTCCTCCAGGCAGAGGGTGGCAGCAGACTCCCACCAGGAGAAGTGGCTCCCAAGGCACTAGTTCCAAGGGGTGAGCCAGCAGCAGCAGGGAGCAGCCGGCCAGGCAGGGGCCAACTGCAGTAGGCGGCTTTGATTAGAGCCCTTTTTATTCTCAGGACGCTAATCCCTAAATAAAGGAAATCAATGTGGTTTAAAATTTAACTCTTGATTAACGTACTAAGTAAAAGTGATGGCGCTACTAGAGGAACCCTGAGAACGCAAAAAACCTTTACAGTAATGGAAAAGGTTTCTTGGTGCTCCTGTTTCAGTGCATCTGGTTTTCAGCTTGTTGCTGTAGAGCTAACAAGACAGACGTGCTGACAAGCTGATTTGGTGTCACTGTCTTAGGTGGTGTCTGGGGGCTTGTCCTTCCACTGCTCAGCGGAGCTTTTGTCTTTCATAAGGACTCATTGATAATTTTGTTATTGATTTGCATCATATAGCTTTCTGGGGAAAAGTAGACCAGGACGTGCTGGTTTAATGATATTTATTATTTTTCTATTTAAAATACAAAGGGTAGTCTTTAATGCTGACTGGACAGCTTCTCTTTGTGTTCAGACTTAATCAACAGCTCGTTTTGGGGTTGTTAGATGCGGAATAGAAGGTGTGCAAGTGATCGGCAGGTGACAGTTCTTAGACCTTTGTAGGAGCTAGTCCAAATGTATGATGCACCATAGCATAACATGCGTACTTCGGGTGAAATCCTCAGGGCAAACCCCCCATCACCTTTGCATGGTCTGGGATGTTACCTGAGATACAAGGACTGAAAAATAAATCATGGCTCAATCAATTGAATACTTGGTATTATACACACAAGTTCACTAAGCTGTTCTTATTACACTAGACCAGATCTTTTAGAAGAGTGATCAAGTCCCGACTTAAAGACTACACATGACAGAAAAATCAGTAACGTCCCAAAGACAGCTGTTCTACTGAAAAAAAAAAAATATCTTATTTCTAAGGCAATTTTATCCTGCTTGATTTCCAGGCACAGGAACATAGTCTACCTTTATCTGCAAACTCCCATAAGATTTTTGCTGACTGCATAGCACTTTCACAGTGTTTTTTTTTTTTCTAAACCAGACCCCATTTCTCAGCATCTTCTTTTAGAATTGACATCACGGGATCAAGGAGAGGGTTCTGGTTACCACCATATACACCAGCCTTTCAAAGTCACCTTGCTCAACAGCCATGAGAGAAAGTTTCCTCACCTGGTCACCATCAAGCTGTGAGAATGCGTTCCTCTTGCTCTCTGCTAAATCCTTTCCTTATTTATTCTCTTCAAAATTCAATGAACTGTATTAATCTGTGACAAGTTGTTGTTTAACCAACCTCCCCATGATATTGACTACAAGTTGCTTAAGTAAGATCATTAAAATGTAATGAGTGCTCTAAATCACCATTAAAGGGCCCCACCTTTAAATTGTTCGTACGATTTTACGGCGACTATGGACTTTCTTTCTTCCAGAAGCTGATTAACACTGGATGAAAAAACTGCCTCATGCACCACTTTCTTAACGATGTTCTAAGGTACAAGAAGAGACAACCAGCCTGCGACAAACCTATGATCCTACTAGCCCAAAGGCTCTTGCCGACAGGGACTGCTCTAGGAGGGGATAAATTGGTAGCTGAGGGCCAGCCCTGTGCTGGCTGCACACCCAACACCTGATCAGGGTAAGGAGAGCCGAGGCAGGAACAGCCATTGGTTTTAGTGTCAGGCCAGTGATCGTCAGCCAAAGGCAAGTTAAGAACTCAGGCCCTAGAACAATCCCTGGAAATCCAGACAATAATTCAGGAAGAGTGAGGGAGAGGGCTCGGCACATGCAAACCTCTAAAATGGCTCAAATCAGGATTACACGCACAGGCTGGAGCTGAAATGGGGCTCTGGGGCCCGTGAGCAGAGGTGGAAGTGGGTCCCAGAGGAAGAAGGTCAGGGCCATCTGTGCCCTCAAAGCCTTGACAGGCAATAGCCAAGGGAAAGTGAGGGACAACTTAGGGAAAGTGAGAGTCAGCAGTATGTATGATACATCTACTGCTCTCCCAATAGCCAATTAGTTTCAAAATATAAGAGAAGTCTTGAGCAGAACCAGGAGGCAAAGGCAGGTACCTAATGTCTCAGATGGCATTTTATTTTCTGTAACTACCCTGACTCCTTTTGAACCTCTGTATATGAAATTTCCTGGTGAGGATTTCTCAAGTCTCACACCTGTTGTGCGAAAAGCCAGCTCCTTTGCTTTGAACTTTCCCTCTGCTATCTGGGTTTGGTGCTCCTGAGTACTTGTAAGGGGAGAGATGGTGAGCAGCTGATCCCCAGCAACACTTCCCATGGCACTTGCAGTTCTCCGTTTTCTTATCTTTTTTCCACACCAAACAGCCCTAATTTCTCTTGCTGTTGGCCATCCTTGTAGTCTTATACATAACTATGCTTTCTTATATGGTCTTTCACTCTCCAGGGATCTTTTTTTTTTCCTTTGGACTCTCTGAGGTGGTCTTTACACTTTAAAGAACCTTCAATACATTTTTTTCCTATTCAACTAGTCACTATTTAAATCTGCGTAAACTTCTGTCCCCATAATTCTACTACTGATGAGATGAAACATTACCTCTGTTCATTTATGCTGTATTTGCCAGTTTTCAGTATCCTCCTATGCCCTTGTTAAACAAATGTGCTCACTTCCTTCATATTTCTTATGATTATCAATAATGCTTCTCTATTTACAAATACTTTAAAAATATCCCTCTGACTTAACTACTTGTGAGTCTATGCACTTCATAGCTTCTAGAGAGGAGCAACTACTGTGTGTTTCAGTGCTATGCAGAGTTAAGTTGCATGTTTCAAACAGTTGAACTGTCTTGTGTCATCAACAGTCAAAGCAGACAAAGTGTTAATGTCAGTGTTTTTTCTCAGATGATAATAATCATGCTGCTATTATTACAATAGTTGCTTTATATGTCAATCTTACTCATTGTTTTGAGCACAACAAGTGAGCAACCTGTCATTATTCAGCCTATGTATTCTTTGTGATACTTTCACACCATTTGCTCTCTGACTTTTGGCAATTCCCTCAGATCACAGGATCATACATGGCAATTTAATTGTGGCACAAGGATGGGGTAGCTATTCTACTCTCTGTGACCTGAAGATAGTTCATCCTATACTGACGCTTCTTTCCTATCAAATGTTGGGAGGCTATGAGTTATAGATCAAATGCATTGTTTCCTCATCTTTTTGCCTCCTTCACTTGTCAGAATTCCTCCATTGTTCCTGACATGATTAGAAATGATGAGCCTATAAGTAAGACATATTATGTCATTTGAGAGTTGCATTTTTTGCTGGGAGGTAGAAGGGAAAATATGCGCTGGCTCATGTGCCCAGGCCTGATTGTACATCTTACCATGTGACATGGCCTGTACCGTTGTCTTCTCCCATATGTGCCAATTAGACTCCTTGCTATAAGATGAAAATGTATGAATCCCATTTTTACATGGCATACAGCCCATGGGTACATCTTAACAAAGTTGTGAGTCCCGCTCTGGTCTCAAAGGCTGACATCAATGGTGGGGAAATCTCCTCAACCAGTTCTTTTAACAGTCTCACCTTCAAAAATGAACAGTATTTGCCTCTCTGCAGTCTCTCAATTGTGGTTTAATATCTCTAATTCTAAAAAGAAAAGAAAACCACTTGAAACCATTTGTTCATCTATTATAACAAATCCAGAATGCGTATCTCTAGTCAGACACTCATCCATGCATCCACATTACTGCTTGAAGTATTAAAATAAAGTAGAAGACTTGAAAATATTTCAAAGTGGGAATTAAGTATATCTGCTTGGTAGCTTATGGTAGTATTATTGCTGAAGTATGAGAGGAAAAGAGTGCTCATTTTAAAACCATAATGAAAATAAGACTTATTAAAACAAATTATTTTATGGTATTCCTCTTCCTTTCATGTGTAAAGAAAATGGGTATGGAAAGAAAGCCCATGCTCTAAAAGAATTATTCAGTAGTAAGGTTTACATACATAAGCTTAGGTGATAACCCAAAAAGTTGACTTTTTTCCCTGTTTGTTTCTGAATCAGAGTAGGATATGTTCATTTCTCTAAATTTCTTTCCTTGTTCTGTAAACCAGCGAATTTTCCTGGCCATTTTGCTGCTAGGCACACGCAGAACTGCCT
Organism: Rhinoptilus africanus; assembly: GCA_013400135.1. Taxonomy (NCBI): domain Eukaryota; kingdom Metazoa; phylum Chordata; class Aves; order Charadriiformes; family Glareolidae; genus Rhinoptilus; species Rhinoptilus africanus. Next base: position 21,341 of record VXBO01014694.1, read on the forward strand.
CCATGACAGCTTCATTATTGCTGAGCAGCAGTGTTCCTGCCACAAATCCTGCTGGGACCGATTTGCAAATTAGGAATCATCCCCATTTATTTGACACACAGAAAACATCAAGCACTGAATGAAATGCAGATATCCCTCCTTTTTTATTCCAGAGTGTACCTTTTCTCTCACTGGATCTGACAGCTCATTGCTGTGAAAAGTGCCATCCCAAGGAGGCTACGGAAGGCTCCAAGCATCTCTCTTACTCCTGGATGCTGATGTGGTTTGGCATTTTTTGCTGGTTTTGTGAGGATGTAATATGAATCAAACCTGAGACTGGAATGCCAATCCTTGTCATTCACCCTAGCCATAATGCTTCAGCTAGTCCCACATTCACAAACCTTCTAATTATTTTAATTCTGTTTGCTTAGTTCAATATTCACTCATACAAGACAAAGTGAACAGCCACAGCTTCCCAGTACACCATTACCTGTAGCCTTCGACACTCACCTGGACGGACAAAGAGCTGGGACAGAGGAGTGGGTCTCCCGTATTCCAGGCCACTGCCTAAACACTCGCTCACGTGGCAGATGGTGGGTGGCATTGGTCCTTCCTCTGACAACTGCATTTTCTCAAGCGATAGCTTTACATCCTTACCTTCTGCAGATATTTGGTGCTTAAGCACGATCTTTCTTCTCGGGATTCCTATTGAATGGATTAGGTAGTTCCCTATTGGCACGCTGTAAACATTTATCATTGATACAGCTCAGTAAATCCCATTCTTATACATCTGCCCCTCCTCATGCGTCCCACAGGAGAGCCTTCACATCTAACTCTGACTTGCAAGCTCAGCTAGGGTACGTACAGTCACTGCTGAGATGCGAGTGATGTGATATGAGATTGTTTTTCCAGTATTAAGAGGAAGGGTGAAGCCTACCTTTCATCACGTGCTGTAAAATTCTAGTTGCTTTAAAGCACAGCCTTTGTAGTGGTGCTCTCACTATCTTTTCCAGTGCAAGCATTCTTGAGATTTTGTTCCATGTTAAACAGCTCTCCATTGTACTCACCACCCCAAATTTATTTAGTAGCAAATATTGCCAAACTGCAAAAATTATATACGAAGGGTTACTGTGATACATGTCTTGGTTTCACCTAGCAAACACAACACATTAAAAGGAAAAGCCTCAAATCACCTGGTCTTTGAAGTAATTTTATTGTTCCCAAGCTGTCTTGTCATAACTTTTTAAAAAATAAATCATATGTATCTTGTACCATGGTGTTATTACATTGCATAAAATGCATGGAATTATTCAGTATACTGAACACTAGCAAGTAACAAGAAACTGCTGAAAACCTAAAAAAGCTCTATTTTTATTCCACTTTCCTTTGGATGATACTCTTGCGGTCTCTTTGACTGCAGTGACAAATTTTATCGCTGTTATTGTTGTGCTATAACCGATCTACTTGAAAAAAAAAATAAATCCCTAACCACAACATTTGATGTCCTAGGTGTTATGGGTTGAATTTACAAGATGGCCAGAGCCTGTAGCTGTTTTGTACTTCCAGCAAACCACCTTCCTCCTGCCCTGTGCTGCGCTGCTTGCGAGGGCAAGCTACGTGCAGAACGTCTCTGCACCTTCCAGGTTGCCGAGTCAGGTTTTGTGCGCCAGCTCCTCTCGGCTGGTACTCTGGCGTAGAGATCTGCATCGCAGCCTCCCCACTACCCCTCACGCACCGAAGGAAGCTGAGGAGCAGCAGCGGCTGTTGCAGCTGGACAAGGAGGGATGGAGCTGAGGGGCAGCCATAAAACTGACTTCTCGGCCAGGGAGCAAGCTGCACCTCCCCGGCCATAACAAATCCCCTCACTTGAGTGGCACTGACGCCTCAGGACAAAGGGTGAGCAGTGCCTTCAGAGCTTCACATGTGCTAAAATGGTTGTCTTTGCTCTTGGTGTTTACAGTGAAAATTACACAAAGGTGAACATTTTCAGGGTGGATACTAAGATACCGCTTCACTGATGATGAATTTTTGCCTGGAACACCACTCACTGGGTAAAGTCACAGTGGAGATCTCAGTCTTCCTAAAGTCTAGTCTCCTTTTCTGGCCAGTAAGTTGTCTGAATTAAATGGTCACTACTGACAAAATTATCTTTCCTGCTCTTTGTCCCACAGGCGCCTCTCTCCCCGTTGGCTGAGAGGGTCTCATCTTGTGGAGAAGACCTTTTCCGGAGAACCCAAAGGACAGCAACACTGAAGAAAATGGACACCGTGCCCAACACCAAAGTCAGCCCCAGGTACACATACCTGAGAGAGAAATGATTGATCAGAGCCTATTTCAAAGGCAACATACGACTAGAAGGCATCAAGGACACATTCATATTTTCATGGAGTAAGGCCGAGTGGGAAAGATCTTCAAGCAAAGTAGTGACCCTGGAGATGAGAGTTTGCCAGCTCACCCAGGTCGGGTATTGTGGGGTTTGTGGCCAAGAAAGCCTCTCAGGCATCGACTGACCTCCTCCGCCCCAGTGTTTCCGTGAGAATAACACTAATATTTCTGCGGCAATTAATTTATTTTTTGGTTGCCTCATAAAAAGTACCAGTGGTATCAAGACCATTTGATGGTATTTTTTGCTTTACAGGCATAATGACAGGAACAACAACAGCCGCAACAATAGCATCATTATGCTTTATTAGTAATGAGTCCCAACTGAGCTTTTGTTCTTTTCTTCAAATTTTCAAAACAAGATGTACCCTCCCCTCACGGTTTTTTTCCAGGGGATGGGGGGAAGGGCAACCTGTTCTCTCATTTTCCTGTTGCCGCTGTTGTTCCATTCTCCATTTCTGGTAATGCCCTTCATGAAGGCTGTTCAGATAATTATTCTCCTCTATCAATAAATTGATAAAGACAGCATTGCGCTCAAGCCTCTAGAAAAGCCAAGCGTGCTTTGTGGCACCCTTCTCTTCCTTTTTACGGTCCAGCTCCAACGTGGAGCAATGATGAGGTTTAACAGCCCTTTTACTTATTTATTTACTTACACACACACACTCTCACAGCAGAGATGTTAAAAAATGGGGAAAGCTTTAGCATAAAATTGAGGTTTTAGTTGAATGGGGTTTGGGTGAAAAATCAAATATTTCCAGCTGATACTGAAATAACATGAGCCCCCATGCCCCCCACCCACCCCAAAGTGGCTAAACCAAAAGAGACTGCTAAAACCAGAGCATTTTTGTTAATATTGCTAGTCAGACTCTTTCCTTCGGCACCAAGTCTTTCACTCAAATTTTCCGACAGAAATTCTCCTACCAGTGCCAGGTGTAGATGCACTTAAAAAACACAAGTTAAAGAACGAATGGAGAAGAGCTGTTACCTCAGCGCACTGGAGTCGTAGAGTCTGCACGCTCCTCTTCCCCCACATCTTTTGCTTCCCCATTTCAGGCAAGTGGTATCTATAGCCACTCCAAAATACACTGGAGCCGGAATTCCCGCTGGGCGTATATAACAAATAAATAGAGGCAAGAAGGTTACTTTCCAGGGTGATCAGTTCTGATGTAGAGACATGTTCATGTAAAACTTTAAATAATACATTCGAGTAGCAATGACACTTCCACGCTGTTTGCTGGTTCGAGAAGTCGTGCCTTGTGTTGCCCAGGCACACACTGCCCTTTCCTGCCTGTGGGGAATCGGGGTGGGGAGGAAACGCAGCTGAACATCAAAAAGCTTGTGGAAGTCAGCGGAAGGAGTGCTGGCCATGGCTTGGTTTCCTCGCCCTGCAGGACCCCTCCAGGAAAAAAAACAAGGAGAAACATCTCCTTTCTTGAGAACGACGGAGCCTCTTCAGTGAGGGGGTGGCGGGGTGTCCTGTGTGTTGGTTGGTGGGGTGAGAAGGGAGGGAGACAGTGGGGCTGGGAGCCTGCAGTGGGGCTACAAATATCCTACAAGTACCCTGCGATCCTACTGTGGCAGGGGCAAACCTACTGCCGTGCTTGTGGGTGATGGGAAGGCAAAGCCTTTCTTCAGGTGCTAATGGGAACATCACGGACTCTGTGCAACCTGGGGAGCCGCTCATGGTTGCTGGAGAGGAAAGTAAGCCTGGAGGGGAAAATTCTGGCCTGCAAAGGTGTGAGAAAGCAGCCAACAGCTTGTTTTGACGTCATTTCGTCTGCCTCATCCAGCTCATCGAAGTCTGCTGTATTTAAATAAGTGACTTGCTTCTTGTTAATTATTACCTTTTCCATGAAGACCTAGAGGATTTTAGTTTCCAGTTCATTGGCATGTCATGGTACCCTTAGTTTTAGAGAAAACTTAGAGGTGGCTCTACCACAAGGCTGCAGTGAACCCTGCCCTCAGGCACACCTCAGTTAGACTAATTCCCTTAGAAACTAATGAAAATACATGTGAAAAATGATCACAAATTCTGATCCATAGCTGTTCTGTTATGCTTATTGTTGTATAAGAAGAGACAAGATGTAATTTTAATGTTAGCTTCATAGTCTGAAGGATCACTTGCCATCTCTATGGACGTTAGCAATGTATATTTTTATTATACCTAAGACAGTTATACAATCTATGAAATACAAAACTGCTTCCTTTTTCCAATCCTTTTCCTATTTCTTTTTATTAAAATCATATAGTATTAGCTTGTCATTTAGACATCATTCTTTCCAACAATCAAAGTTTAATTCTAGGACAGTTAGTGAGAAGTATATTAAAGCAGATCCAAGAGTACAACTAGACTTACCAAGTACTCTTATTGCCAGGGTATAAATACCAAGTGCAAATGATTTCAAATGTGGTTTAATGCATCTAAAAATGATAATAAGAAAAGGGTATTAAACAGAAATAAAGAATGGACTGTGGGTAATTTGAACACAATTAGAAAGCAAGACGAAGGAAAGAAATGTGACTTTTTCCTCCTTACTGACATTGACTAAGAGAATTACAGAAATATGTAAATAATGTGATAAAATCAGAACAGTATCTAGGAATTGTGAACATCTGTATTCAATACAGTATTTAAGACCGTAGTGCGTTTTCAGATAATACCAGAATTTAAAGTTAATAATCCAGGACAAGAAAATTGCTTGTGAAATCATGAATAATTGGATAGTCTTATTCAGTTAAATACTCTCTGAAATTGTGGATCATGACCCAGGCTAGTACAAGGCATTTAGGCACTCAATTTTCATTGCACTGTATCTAGGATCAGGATCACACCTACTGCAAAGGTAAATCCTCCAAGCCATTCCCTGACAGGACAGACTGTTTGCATTTGGACTTTTCTGAGCTTGCAGCAGGGTCCCAGCACAGATTTCATTCCTTCTGGCTCCACGTTAGCCCTCCTCCAGCCTTGGGTCATTGTCCTGGCTCTTGTAGGAGGGTGGCAGGGGTAGGCAGGAGAACAGCTTCCTTTCACATCCATGCTAGCAGCAGTGTGCGTATGGAGCCGCTCAAATTAGTAGGGCTCATCTGCCGCTGGCCTCACCAGCTGCTCAAGTGTGATGTTTCGCCCAGCCTGTACCAGACTGCCTATAACCTAATCCAGCAAGAACCTCAGGACATGCTTTACTTTAAGCATGTGAGTAGTCCCAGTCACACCATTAAACTGGGACATGACTGATACGTGGAGTGAGTAACACATGTGTATCATTATGGTAATTGACAAAGCCCCTCTATTTTCAGAGTCATTCTATTCAATATAAGAAGAAAAAAAAAATAGGCTGCAATTCAGTTGTCACTATGGATAAACATAGCACTTTGGAGGTCGTCTATGTGCTCTGAATTAGGATGGACTCAGCTTCTGCAGGAGTTCTTGTAACCAGGAATACCTTTCAAAAACAAAGGCATTGCAGAACTAGCTCTTTTGTTCCCCCAGTCATGTTTTATTATTTCCTTATGTGGCTGCCAGAACTGCATTAAGAAGCCATATTGTAAATGACATTTGGGTCATCTCCCTTTAATTCAGTGGAAAGGGACGTGAAGGACCCATATGGAGAACAACACTAAAGTACCATGGTCAAAAAACTGCTGTGTGCATCTCATTTTGTAATCTGAGTGCTTTGTTCTCTAATGCTCTGATCATGGATCATCATCAAATAGTTCGTTATATTGTGGCTTATACAGGCACTGCAATCTGTGTAGGCATGAATGCAATACGATTTTGAGCATGAAGAACAGTGTTTTGCTCTCCTGTCAGATACATACTACACAAGCAAGCCTCAGCCTAGAAGTCCTTTAAGCCAAAGGCAAGGGCATAGCAAGCAAAGAGTGGAAAATAAAACAAATAGGTGTACATAATAACACCTATGTGTTCCATAGGTTTTATATCCTAAAAAAAAAAATAATCTTATTTTTCATACGGAGAAAAAAATTGTTCGAACATTTGTATTGTCTTTGCACGGAAACAGGAGTTCTTTGAGATTCTGAGTGAGAACCAAACTTCTCAGGGAGATCTGAGACTTCCTTTTCCCTGCCTAATCACCTGCTATTAATAGCTTGTGCTTGAAAAACAGCTATCTGAATTGAGGGGTTTTTTCTCCAAAACTTCAGGGCTTTCCCAAGTTCCTTGTAATTAGTCTAATACCACTTAAAAGACATATCAGCGAATGACTCGGTCACTAGCTGTAAGCATATTTCCATGATTTCGGTCATGTAAACCCTTGAAGTAAATGTCACTAAATCTTATAGGCTTTTAGGGATTTAGGTGTATTTGTGCTCCGTGGCAGGTGCAACGACATCTGCTTGTGTAAAAACATCAGCTCGCTTTAGTGCTGGAATCTTATCTGAGCTGACTGAACACCGAATAATTTTCAACACAGATAACAGGAAAAAATACCTAATGAAGCCTGCAACTTGACCTTGGGACTATTTGTTTTCAAAGAACATTTTTTTTTTCCTTTCTGGGAACAGAAGCACACTTTCAGTTCAGACAGAGTTTCAGGGAAAGCCAGTCAGTGACGGATTTCAGAAAAGCAAGTGTGAGCTTAGAGTGGAATTGTGCCCACAAGTCAGTTGCGGAGAATAAAAAAAAAAAGGATTGAACTTACTGAAACATGATTTCTTTATCTGCACATCAGATTTGGGTGCCTTCAATCCAGCAGAAAAACACATAACTTCTTAGTTTTAATTAAATGGCTCTCAAAGTAAAATTATTTTCAACAGAAATAAAAGCTCTGGAGCAGAACTAATAGAGCTGTTTTGCTGATTTCATATAACGAAATGTTTTAGTATCGTTATTGAAAAACTCTCTAAGCTTTTCTTAATAAATACGTTAAGCATTAAGTCCCCTGAGAGCATACTCTTAGGGTTGAGAAGTCCAGGCAACTCTGTATGATTTAAGCTGGTAGATGTTCAGTTAGGAACATCTCCCAGACGCTTCTGCAGTGGAGACAAGATGTAAAGCAGGAGGGCGAGTGTGGCAATGAGGGTTTTGAGGCGCGATGTGGTACCATAGCCGTAAATTTTCTATCATATGGATGGAAAGGGGACATAATGTGGAGGGAAAGAGGAAGGAAACTACATCTCTGCATAGCCCTGTGCCCATAGTTTTACAACAAAAAAATCCCCCTGTGTCAGAAGCAACCACAGAGGGCAATCTGGTGGAAAATCCTGAAGGGTTTGCTTCAAGCTTTCAACTTGTGAATCATGCTCCTCTTGGTGCATGGACACTTTCAGTGGTGCATAGGCTTCAGTAAAAATTGTCTAAAATGAATTATAATGTGATCGTTCTTCTAGAATTGAGTTGGAGAGAGAAAGAGAGAAAGACATCGTGTGGTTTTGCAATACTCAATGGTAACACTACAAGGCGGGTGGAAAAAGCTATGCAGCTTCTATGTTTTAAGGCATATACCGCAGTGGCGGTTTTTGGGGAGGGCAGTGGAAAAGGATCCTCACCTCAACCATTTCTGAAAGTCTCTACATGAATATTACAAGGACAGTGCTGGAACCATAGCTGAAGTTACATTTCTTTATTTAGGTTTTCCCATATATAGCCTATATTCAGCCAGTTCTAGCACTGGCTTTCTCCATGTGATATAAAGACACTGGCAATGAGACAGGGCCTGTTCCAGAAAATTTCATTCAAAACCAAAGAGAATTTGGGGGTGAGAAAACACAACAATAATAAAGATTTGTTAAACTGTATTTACCCTTGTTTTGTTTGAGAAGTAAAATGTACCCATCTGGAAAGAATTTAAGAGCAACTGAGAAAGCAAGCTTTCCAAAACAGCGTGGAGCTGCACTTAGAATCCAAAAATTGCAAGAAGCTGACAAAAATCCAGATTAATCACTGGAAGTATTATAGTCCTTTTGCACGTTCTAAAATTAGCTTAAAAGCTTACACTCTGTGATGGACAAATAGTTCCAGCCGTTAAATATGTATTGGAACAATCTCCTGGGACAAGCATTTAATAAATCTGTAATTATTATGACAAAAAAAAATCGTGCTAAATCTATCTTTGTTTTGAAAGAGAAATCTGGGACAGAACACTTATATAGAGTAATAAAGTTGACCAGAGGAGAAGAGCTGAGTGTATATAGATGGTTTGGATTAGATCACCTCTGTGTAGCTGTACATCGGTATCCGAAGCAAGTGAAGAAAACTGGCTATCTATAGCCATACATATGCACACATCGGCCCGTGCAGAGCTAATTTCTGTTTGCACGGAGGCCATTTAACACCATTCTGGTGATGTAAAAGGCTTCAAGAAACGTAGAATTTGGTATAAATGATAACCAGGCCTCCTAGATCATCTTTAAAACCAGAAGGGTATTGCTGGTAGAGATAATCATAAGCACCTTCTCGATTAGACTCATTCTCGAGTTATGAGGATGTCTTTCAATAGTAACAAAAATATTTTAAAAGCCACCTTGCATAGCTGAAAACATTTCACAATACTAGGTGGGGAGGGAGACCCAGTTACACATGTCAAAGCACCTTGAAAACCTTTGGCGATGCTTGCAGAAATGACTTCTTACCTTAGAAGCAGTATGTATCCGGGTGTGCCACCTACTGACAAAGTATATGAAGTGATAACCGATACTACTAGAAAGTACAGAAACATTTTTGGACACTCCTTTCCTTTTTGACATGGTCCCACCACAGCCGAGGAGCTTCGTGAAGGAGATTCCAAGGTTCCCACACAACTGCAGTTAAAAAATACCTGGAAGACAGCACGAAAAAGTATATGATAACCTAAACAGCAGAGAAATGGATATTCAGGAATTGCACATCATGCTTTTCCGGGTAGTTCAAAGTTTAAATCCAGACTGGAAATTTTTTTTCAAAAGGAAAAGACTTGTTCATTGAAAGAGAAATTTTTGAAGAAGATATCTACTGCTGATTAATATATTTAGTAGGGTTTTTAAAACACTTTTCGTAGCCAACAGCTAAAAACGCCACCTTCCTACATTCTCTGCTTTGGATTTCTGCTGGAAACAGGAAATGAGAAAGGTTTAAATGTGGGTAGCAGATTGCTAAAAAAACCTGGGGAGTTTAGGGCTGGAGAGGACATGCCTTACTCAATTTTAATCCATTTATTCTGGTTGCATTAGGAAAAGTACCCCATCACATATGGAAATGAAAGATTGTCTTACGGTGTTCTTCCCACTGCCGCTGGACGCCTGGCAGCCAGCGAGACAAGCAGAAATGTAGGTAACTCCATTTTCCCCGCAGATGGGGTCCCAGTCGTTCTTGGAACACAGGCAGCCGGAGTTACACTCCGAAAACAGGGCTTGCTCGTAATCAGTTGTCCATTTAGCTCTGGGGAAAAAAAGAGAAATTGCAATGATGTCTTCTAGCAGTTGTGGAAGAAAACATTATCAAATCATGGGTTATACTCTCTGCCGGGTGCTCCTGGCCAGACCTTCCCTCTGTAGTCCATTAAGGTGTTGGCTCTTCACATCCACGCAGCAGTGTAAATTCTTATTTCCCTGCTATCAAAAGGTTTTTCACAATATCACACCACCTACTGTGAGATAGTAGCTACTTTATTAAGGGGGACAGCTAACAATTTCTATTCCTGCCTTTTCTCAGATTGATAAGATTTTAGTTATCTGAGGCTCCATGCAGTTTTAACGGAACTGGACAAAAAAAGTTTTGATCACTTTAGTGGCAAAGAAGGGAGCGAGTTACTCATGGGAAATGGTCTCTGTAGAAGTTAGTGAGGCAATGATCAGACTGGTATTCATCCAAACTGGGGGCCTGATACCTTGCACAACAGCCATCTGCCAACTCCACCCAGCTGCTCCTGAAGCCATCAGAGGAGCAGCTCCTGGGGCTGCTGTGGAGTCAGCGCTGGCAACTCCTCCCAAAAAGTAAGCTTTATAAAGTAATACCATGGGCAAAAGTGACCAGAAAGTGCTAGCCCCAGGTGTTCCTCATGGTTAACATCATGTCTAACTCATGGTTAATACGTGAATCCTTAAGTTTTGGGCTCACACGTTATTAAATATCGGGGGTTATTCAGCGGCACATAAAGGCAAGGAACAATTAATTGAATCTCACCCCCCCTGCTGAGCTCCTACATTTCCAGAAATCTCTGGGCTCAAAGGATGGGTCCCATGGCGATCATAATTAAAAAGTAATCAGAAAAATAATCTGCACTTGTGGCATAAACCCCTCTGGGCTGAAGGCAACAATCACGAAAGTGTTCTGACACGATGCCCGCTGGAATAGACGGAGCAGTTTCCACTGCTTTGAATCAAATTTCTGGGAAGCGTATTTAGGTCAGTCATTCTCTTTTCACTAATATATACTTTGTGGAATAAAGTGAGGAAGGAGTTTGGTTTGCGATGGCACGTTATGCTGAAGCGCGCCCTTCCCAGCATACCCGTGGTACGACACCGTCAGTCCGGCCACTTCCGAGTTCTCGCAGCCCATTGCAAATAATGACAGGAGCAAAAGGTAACCAAAGAAAGACGATCCCAGGGAGAGTTTTGCGGCCCCTAAAACACTGATTCTGAATTTTTTCATTATCAGTCCCCCAGAGAATATGCCAAAGGCCACAGCAGGAATGTTGATAAGACCTAAAATCAAACAGAGGAATCTGTATTAATGAAAAACCCAGCTCAACGGACTAGCCTCCTCAGCCACAAAACCAGCAGCAGCAACAAGATGAAGCAACAGAATACGAAAGATCTTCTGTCGGGGCATTTTATTTGTCCAGGCTTGGACTCTTCCTATGAAGGTGCTGGGACTGCTTTTGAAGACTTGCTCCCAGGTCTTTGACTATGAGATTACATATAATGTTTAGATGATGACCTTCCAATTTCTTAAGCTGGGTGACTTACTCCACTGTTAGTTTGTCAGTGGATAAACTGGTCATTGTAGTGTTAATTCCAATACTTTTAGCACAGTTTCTCAAAAGAGCTGCTCTGGGCACACAGAGTTACCTGTGGTATCGTGCTGCTTAGGGCAGCCGAGACAGCCACAGTCCCACGGCACAGCCTGGGGCTCTGCTCTAGACCTTCCCTGTCCCCTTCACCCATACAGCAGCCGTAGGAGCAACAGGGGCCACTCTCTGGGGCTGCCCCACTCTGGCATTCCAGGGCAGTTCCTCTACTTCCCTTTTCCACTGACAGGAGGAACTTGAACTGCTCATTCCTAGAGGGCAAACTCAGTTTTACCTACAGTCTTACTAAATCCAGGGAAATACATGCTTTTTCTGTTTTGATTCAGCCGTGACACTGATGATCCCATAGAGAAGTCTCGGGGAAGGAGAAAGCCGGTGGTATGTCATCGCCTTCGTGCCCGGGTGAGTTAGGGAATTTCTCTGGTTTTGGTTACAGAAATACTCCCCTAGGTGAGTGTTGCAACAGCAGAAAGATAGGAATACCCCATGGGCTCTTTGTATCAGCCTTTGGGCAATGAAGTGGAAGAGCATCGAAGGAAATATGTAAAATTCAGTGACCATTAATCCTTACCTGGGCAGCTTTGCTCAGAGCAGTGCCCGTATTGATAGACATAGGCAACAAGGCCAAAAAAAAAATCCCGTTCAGCAGATGCAAAAAAAGACACCACCGTAAGTGATACTGCACAGTTAAGCAAGGTACCCTTTGCTGGATTTCATTGCTACTGAAAATTATTTTCCCACCTTTACCAGCCAGTTCCAGCACATTAAATTCCCCCCTTGCACAGGGACCCGTATGTGGCTTGCAGCTTTTAATTCCTGCTGACACCTAGCGTCTCTGAGCAGAGCGAGTGAACAAGACACAAGCGAGTACCAAAGCATACATGCATCCGTACTGCAGATGAAGTTTCAGAAGTTTGTTCAGGGGACTGGAGGTATTATAACGTGACCTCAAACGACTTGGTGTAAAACACCAGTTTACAACGTTAGAGTCTGATCTGCCTGCTAGGAAGTGCACTGGGATCCCTTAAATTTCTGGCTCAAGTCCGTGTTTGATCCACCTGTACGCATGGAAAAAAAAATCCCTGCTTAGAAGGGATGCTAGTTTGATGTTAGAAAAGGCCTTATTCTACCTAGCAAACCTAGGAGTCGGTATCCTGGTCAAGTATGTGAGCCAGTTTAGCTACTGGTGAGGTTCTGGAAGCTTAACTGGGGTGGCATTTTTCACTCTGCCATACATGAAACTTGTACTTCAGGGGGTTGAGAAACAGCATCTAAAATGCAGCACATGTAAATTAAGAGTCACTATATAACAGGTTTTCCTGTTCTCTTTTGCTTGTAAGAGGGGACTGTGACTGGAACTGGGGTCTGTGTGATGCCCGATGATGGCCAGTGTGCACCCGCGCTCTGCCCTGCCCATTCCTGTACACCCCTTTTCTTCCTGCCTTTGCCCCATAGTCTTGCAGGTAACTCCATTGCTTGACACTGGCATCATGGGAGGGGGGAACAAAGTGTGTATATTGAAGGAAAATCATATAAACACAGGAGGAGCCATTTTACTTCCTTACACATTCTTTGGGTTGTCACTACTGAGAAATAACCTCTTATGACCTCCAGATGTGATCTTTTTTTTTTTTNTAGAAATTTTTTTTTTTTTTTATTAAAAGGAGAAATAAGAAAAGAGGTAGGGAAAGGGAAATAGCCACTGTTAGTTTCTTAGCAAGGGCGGGTTGGGAGAGAGTGGTAAAGGAGGAAAATGAAACACCTTATTGCAGGGATGGCCACTCTGGCAGGATCCTTCCCTAGCCAAGCCATCGCACATTCTCTGTTGGAAGTACTTTGTGAAATCAGATGGCTCTTAATCCTTGCTCACTTTGCACATACCTGAAAGCTTAGCTCCAGAAAATCTTTAAATACAATGAGAAGTACTGTACTGAATGTAGGGATTGTTTTCTAGACTTTCTCTGGCCATTGACTATGCTTGAAGATTTCTCCTTGCTTTTAGGAGTTTTGTGCCAGGAAATTCCAGCCTCTATCTTTAAGGAATTAACATAGCACAATGGATCAATACAGCTTTTCTGCATATATATACCTCTGTTGCTGTGCAACTAATGCTGCCCTGAAACAAGGCAGTTCCCTCCGTATTGGATGGATGTAAACCTCTTTGCTGTCTAATTCTATTGAATCCCTGGACCTCAGGAGCTGAACCCAAGCCTGCAGGTTCAGCAACTGGGCAGTGAAGTTCACCATCCTGAAGACATCTCCAAAACTGGCCACCTCGATACCCAAAGGCAGAAGCTGCGTCTCTGTCTCACACTCTACGGGAGAGCTTGTGAGATTAACTTCACAACAGAGAAAGGCTTTTATGTAAAATTAAGGAAGAAACACCTATTTTTCCTTGGCCAGGGCTGCACTGGGATAATGTTAAGTTTCTAGTGTGATCACTGATATAGCATTGACTTCCTTTTATTTAGCACCAACCTCCTCAGAAAGTAAGAAATCACTGGCAATATCACAGCTACGTTATGGTCAGTTCTTAGTTGATCCTCATTTAATTGAAACAAGTGGGAAGCCACCAAGGGAACAGATCTGTCCGATGACAATTTTATGTAAAGTATTTTAAAATTAATTCTCTTGTGGTGTGCATACATTATTTTTCAAATTTCAAGTAGAAAGGGAAATAAAAGTGTCAAATTGTGAAATCTTCTGCAGTAACACTTACATAGATAAACTCAGAGCTAACTAGTGATAAAGTAGAAGCGAAACAACTTGCTTTCCATGAGCTGCTGCTACTTAAAGCCAGACAAGGAAGAAGAAATAAATGTATCCTAAAAAAATCCAATTTTCCCTAGATGTGTATACGACATTCCTAAAGCATCCATTTTTAAGGCATGAAGAAGCAGATAAAGCATTACCTATAACAAAATTAGTTTTTGAAGATGTTTGCCCATACTGTTGCTCAATGTACTTTGGCTTATATGTCACCATGCCAATTAAAGAATTGAACTGAATGATACTCGCACACAAATACAGAATGTAAACTGGATTCCCGAAGAGGTTCTTCAGCGACGGCAAGAAGTCTGCAAGACAAAACGGCAGAAATGACAACCAGGCCAGGGAGAGAATAACTGCTGTGAATAATGCTTTGCAACGTGTCCTTCCAAAGAAGGACTGCAGGACATTTCAGAAAGAATTCATGAAGTCCCATGATGCTCCTAAGGGCTCCCCCATTTCTGGATGGGGGAATGGTGGAGCAAAACATTAAGCATCATTATTCCAGAAGAGCCACCTTATTTTAGATATCTTCTTTCAACCATAAACCGGGACTGATTTGGTGTCTATGTGACCTCAGCAGCCACAGCATCATTTAGCTTAATTTGGGGGCAGAGGGAGCTCAGCACAGCTGACAGCAAGCACAGACATATTGAGTTACAGATTCAAGTACTGAGGGAAAATGCTTTTGGCAAAGTATGGCCAAGGAATTGTAATTGTGCAAAACAACTCATTTCTAAACCCAGACAGCTCCTAAAATACTGTATCTACTCTGTGCCCATCCTTATTCTGATCAGATATTGTATGTGTTTTTCTAATGAACGACTTTAAAAAAAAAAAGGCTTAGCAGAAACTTGAGATTTTCGTATTTTTGACCCCCACTTCTGCAACAGTCACGATCTGAGAATGAAAAATTTTTGCAGAGTTTCATGATATTGGCTGGGCCACTAGCGTAATTTTACAGATTTCAGCTGGAGAAATTCTGCATGCGACGAGGAACAATGACAAGACCCCTTTATGCATTCTAGTTAGGTGGAGAGTGCCACCTGAGAGGAAAAAAATAATTCTGAGGCAATTAAATCGTGGCCTCGGAAAACATAAAGTATAAAAGCTAGTGAGAGAGAGAGACTCAACAGCGAGCGAAAAAACTAGTGACTTGCCTTTTGCCATCTCAGCAATCCTCACTTGTTGTTGATAAGATTTGTGTTGCTCCTTGTTATCCTCAGTAATGAACTTTGACTGCTCGGAAGAGGTACTGGAGTCCTTTCTGCACTCCGGTTTTGGGAGGTGCTTCGGAAGGAACCAGAAGGGGATGCCAGCCACAACGCTAATCGCACCTGCTATTAAGTAACCCAGCCACCAGGCTCCCACCCACTGCGCGTCCTTGTGAGTTATCGTTATACTGTCTGGAGAAAGTGGAAAAAAAAAAAAAGGAGAAACGAATACATGATTTTTGGGAATATTTGCTGATAACAAGGAAGGTGATTTTGCAGGGACTTTTTCCAGAGGAGTTCCCCACCCGCCCCTCACCAGGTTTAGCTGTGTTTTGTGTCTCTGTCAGTGATAGAGGAGCAATTTTGGGGCAGCAATAAGGACCCGCTGGTTCCTGTGGCACAGCAGCAGCCTTCCCCCGACACCACGGGGACCCCAACCATGCCACTCGCACGTCCCCAGGGAGGTTGCAAGGACCAGGACATGAGGTAGCCCAAGTGGCCAAGCCCTTGCTCATGGCTGTGCTGTTCCTCACAAAAGTGCCAGGGAAAAATGGGACAGAAAGTGGGTTTTTTTTTTGTGAGGAAGGGAATCGGGAGCCCTGGTACCCATTGCAAGACCTCTTTCCCAGGCAATGGGCAACTACAACGGGCACACACGCAGCTCTTGGCAGGATCCTGATCCTCACTCCTGTCTCCTCCTGCTGTCTTCCCAGAGACTCCTCGCCAGGACATCTCCTGGGAGGCACCAGCTGCAGATCTGTGGGGCTGAGGAAGAGTCAGGCCTCCTACTTCCTCCAGACCCATCTTTCTTGCTATCATTTTCTGCATGGGGCACTGCAGTACTGTTATCCTTTTTTTTATTTCATAAAGTGCCCACTCTACCCTGCTAGAAGATAACTAGTTCTTGGCCTAAAATAGGCATATTGGAACACGACTGAATCGTTTTAAATCTGAGTTTTCTGACTTACCCAGATCTACAAAGCCAATGTCAACATAAAGTTTGGCACACAAGGATCCTAGAAGAAAGCCAAATATCGGCCCTATAATTGCAACCGTCTGTACGCAGCCTGCAACAGAAAACAGGGGATTGTTACTCTTCTGAGTTAAAAAGAGCTCTGGTTCTTGCTGCACCTAACAACAAAGTATGACGTGATGGGTAACAAGTGATACAGCCTTAAAATACTGAGCCAGCCTTTGCTCTCCAGCACATTAATCACACAAGTTAGAACATTTTCAAGAAGAAAAATTACAACAATAAAATTTCCCCCCACTACATTGACACTTGGACTCTTTTTTTTATCGTCCAATTGAAGAACGAAAATCAACCCAAAGGAAAACAAAAGTCAAGGAGCTTAATGGCCTAAGCTCAATAATAGCACCAATCTATGATTGCTAGAAGCTCTTTAGCTGAGTAGATTAAAGTAACTGGAAAGCAATTGACAATTATTTAAATTAATTGATCACTTTAAGTAGTGGTGGACCCCGAATAGGCTGAAAAATCCCTTTGGTATGGTCCCCAATATTAACATGTTTCAATACACCCTCAGCCAAACATTCTGCATGTTTTGAATTTTCAAAATTGATCTGGAAATCTTGGAAGACTGGATCTTTTATAACGAGAACTTGAGTTTTTGCCTTTTGCCAGACTGGAAACTTGTCAGGACAGGATGCTGGTGGGGAAGGATTTTTTGGTAATATCTCAGGTGAATTTGCAGAGGTCTTCAGACAATGAACACAAGAAAACAGTGATATAAACTATTCAGAGCCTTAGCACGACTGTTTATAATTCTACCTGAATCTGGTGGGAATGTTTTGAGTGCCTGCTGACATTCTATTTTAAGTGCTTAAAAGAGTACATGTTTTTTATCACTTTCCAGAGAACTGAATGTGCACAGAGGCTCAGCAGTCCACATCCAGAAGAATTAGGAAGATTAGGGTAACAGCAGGAACCTAAGGTCAAATTCTTTCCTCAAATTAAGATAATGGAACTGTGCTGGTATAATTAAAAGGGAACTTGGTCCCTTGTGTGTACGTGACTGTTAAATAAACTTTAATATTGGTAATGATGCAAACAAAACAATCAGGGCAACTTAATTCAATAACACTCATTCCATTTTTCAGAATGACTCATTTTTCTCTGGGTTAAAATCCATTAGGAAAAATAAATTAATTATTTATTTTACCAATGTATAAGGCAGCATTCTCTTCAATGGCATAATCATCGATATATGTAATTCCCAGAGGCTGGATAGGAGTTTCACCTATTCCACGCAAAAGATTTCCCAGCAAAACATAGATCCACATGGAAGAGCCTGCTTCTTTTTCACATCCTGAATACACCACAAGAGAAACAACAATGACGCGTTTTTCACAACATTTTGATGCTGAATGCACAGGACTTCTAAAATACTTAAAATGTGGGAAATTCAGCGTGAAAGCTGTGAAAAATGTTTTGGATGGGATGGCAATTTTAACCCAATAAGCTTGAGACGAACACATGTTTATCGTGAACTTCTTCAGCCAAAGACATTAGAAGTTGGCCAGTTTTATAAATTTGTTGCCACGTATCACTTTAGAAACCCTTTTCACTTCCTTCTAACCAAAATTGGGATCTCCTAATGGAAAGATTTGAGAAACATCGTTGATGGTGATCCCTACCAGCCACACATAATCCACAGGTACAAGGATGCAAACACACACACACTTTGTGACATGGATTTGCTCACCCACAGCTTACTCATGGCTGGGCGTCAGGGAGGAAGGCTCCTCATCCACAAGAAGCCACACTCACCCAGAGGGGAGACACCTTCCTGGTGTGGAAAATGGGGTCAGTGGGCAGGGAGAGGAACAAGAAGCTGGGTCTGCAGGCTGGGAAACCCAAGCAGCTATTTCCAGTGGGATGAGGATCCAAAGGCACGTTTCCCGGCAGAGGGAAGACCATGACTTTCCAAAGTCCCCACGGGAGGTGATTGCCTGGTGTTCATGCAAGCCACCAAGCCACAGAAAGTTTCTGGAGGAGACAGCAAGGCTAGGGGAAAGGCTGCAGCTGGAAAAATCATCTTGGCAGTGGGTAGTGGCAGCTAAATATTTGGTTTTAATAAATTTGCCTCAGCCAGTAGATCTGGCTTTCCTGTGG
>VXBO01014694.1:39819-89972 GCA_013400135.1 Rhinoptilus africanus
TTTTCTTTTTTTTTTTTTTTTTTTTCATTCTAATAAACTATTGCATGAGATTTTGGGAGACTTTTGATGTATTTCACTGTGCTAATCACAATATTTAAAAGAGATCATGCTCACCTGCATTTATTTTCGCATGAGATTTTTCCAAGGCTGAAAATGGAGTTTGGCTTTTATCCTGCAGACATGGAGAGATGCTGGCAGTCGAGTTGATGGCGGAAGGGAACCTTTCATACCGATATCTGTTCATAAACCAAAGTTGTTTTTTTAGTGTCCCAACTTTTAAGAAAAAGCAAACAGATTTGTTACTACCATGGAAGATAGGACCATAGCACTAAAATGTAGATTCATCCAGTGTTGCCAATGATGGTTTACAGGGTATAAATGGAACTCGGTTTATGATGTGGTAAAAATTGTCCCTTTGATTCCCTTTGTTGTCACAGTGATGCATTTCAGTTTAGCAGGCACTTTGCTCTGCTATGATGCATGAATCCCTACTAAGAGATTATCAGACAGTGGGTGAATCCTCTGGCTTGTGTTTGATGCCCAGATTGTCTTCCTAAGTTTAGTCATCACGCCAACACTAGAAGCTTCAACAATTCCTAAACCATGCCAAAATGTGGCTGATCAAGATCACAGACTAATAAAAAGAAAAGTTGAATGCGACTGAGAATAGCATATTTGCTCTGCAATAATGAGTCTTTTCATAACAAATATTAAATTGAGTAACCACATCCACATGTGACTATTTCTACAAGCATCTTCTCAATCAATACCTAAATATTTCAGAGAGCTAACATTCAACGTGCATAGCCCAGTTGGAAAATACTGATCACTTTCCACTTACCGTCCCATGAAGAACTGGGGCATCGCAATTAGGAATGTTCCAGCTGACATAATTAAGCAGCCTGCTCCAATTATTCTTGGCCTGTGAAGCTTCGCTCCAAAGTAGCTTACAAGAATTATGATTAGGAGGTTCCCTTTGAAAGTACAAAAGGAAAACTGAGTTTTACAGCTTGTTGATAAGAGATCCCCTAAAATATTGAAGCCTAATGTGTGTTATGTGCAGAAATTTCAGGGGGAGAGGGCTGATCACATGGGTTTGGTGTTTATCCCTCTTTCTAGGCATTCTTACAGGAGCCCAATGCCTTCCATGATAAGAAAATCATAAACTTTTGAATAAGCAGTTGGAAAAGAGGAGGACTGTGCCAGCTGAGGAGAACAATAACCAGGAAAGCAGGAAAAGAAGGAGTCAAAGAGGGATTTATACACTTAGGCTAAGATTTCATTGCCATGAATACCACAGTCCATTGAACCCCCTCAGGTAAATTCAATAATCTAAAATTGCAAGCATCAATATCATGCTGAAAACCTTAGTGCAAGAGGGAAGGGGATGGACTGGACAATCAACGTAGATTACAGTTAGAGGTTTGAGCTAAATAAATGACAAAAAGCAAAGACTTCTCGGGGCCAGGGGGGGAGGGGTGGATTGCTGAGAAATGGAGAGAGAAAGCAGAAATCTGTGCAGGTAAATTTTCATTCACCCGTCAAAATTTCTATTAGCGTTAATTAGTTAGACACTAAGCTTATCAAATCACAAAATATTTAGGACTATGTTGAATTGCTTGTATTAGCAACCCTATCCTATGCAACGTAATCATACTGACAGTCATGCTGATTTTTACGAGGTGAATCTTGCTCAGTTTTAATGGTTCAAGGAAATTCATACAACCATTTTTCACAACAAATTGCATCAGTGTTTTTTTCTGAAAACGAAAATGGGTTTCTACAGCACATACCAATTTCAAAACTGCCATCAATAACGCCAACCAAAGAGGAAGGGATATCAAATCTTCTTTCTATTTGTGTGATAGTACTTTTTAGATAACTTCCTGACAGTGCTTTAGCAAAATAAACAAAAGACAATGCACCAAGAAATATCTGTGAAGGAAATTGACAGTGATTAAAATCAGGCAGAAATGAAGGCTTTACTTTATGAATTCTTTTTAAGCAATTCTTACATTCCCACAATTCTTCTTTTCCCAAATAACCACGTCAATATATCTCCTACTTTTTATGAAATGATAGATTGACAATTTGCCTATTTCTTATGAGCAATAATGATATAAACTGAACTTCCTATTAGCCACTGCTAATTCCAAGTAGACCATGGATTCACAGAATGGTTTAGTTTGGAAGGGAACTTATGGATCACATAGTCCCAACACCCTGCCCTGGGCAGGGACACCTCCCACTAGACCGGGTTGCTCAAAGCCCCATCCAGCCTGGCCTTGAGCACTTCCAGGGATGGAGCATCCACAGCTTCTCTGGGCAACCTGTGCCAGTGTCTCACCACCCTCATCGTTAAAAATTTCTTCCTGATATCTAATCTAAATCTCCTCTTTTCTGGTTTGAAGCCATTACCCCTTGTCCTATCAAAAAGACACCAAAGCTATTGATGCTTTGAAAGATGGAGACACAAATCACCCTCCTGACCTCTCTAAGGAGGGGGTGCCCTACACAGTAACAATAATGGTAAACATTAAGTGTGGCTTGGTGGGGAGGTGAGTTGCTTGGGCATTTTTTAACATAGGCTTTTGCAATTGGCTGGATTTTAGAGCCCTGTTCTGGTAAGCTGTTCCCACCAGAGCCCCAGGTAGACAGGGGGGAGAAGTCTCGGTCACCTGCGACGTGGCTCCATGACTTGAGCAGTGACCTGCCAGGCTGTTCTCCTCTAGGCTAATACTTTCCCCACCATTTTTTTTTGTCAGCTCTAATACATTCATTTTCTTTTGAATGCACACTGCATTTTGCTGGGGAAGAGCCTTCTTGCATCCTTCTGTTTTGAAGAGGCAGTTGTTTTCTCTTAGGTCTGTCTATATATGTTTTAGCGTCTCAGCCCGAATTAGGAGTGGGCTTTGGAAATGAAACTCCCACCCCCCTTCCCCGCATTTTGGTACGCACTGCAAATGTGCAGATTGGATCTCTTTTACACGAAATTAAACTGGAAGGTGATTTTTACATGAAATTAAACTGGAAGATGTGATCCAGAAGGCCACTACGTTCACTTCAACAGCTAATGGCTCTCCAGCCTCTGTGACAAGCCTAGAGCTGGTTTGAAGTAATTCCCCACCCTGAAATGCGGAGAGTGGGAGTGCAGGGTCCTTAACACCAACTCTTTCAGTCCTGCAGAGCTACTGTCTAAATTTGCCTCCACTAAATGCAGACTTACTAAGTTTACAAGCTCTGTCTACCTTCACATACAGATTGTGTTGACTGAAGATATAGGGATGCTCTTTGTAAATGGTGTTAAAAAAAACCCCTAAACCAGAAATCAAAAGCCACAGTAATGTTTTGTATAAAGAGAGGTCTAGACCCTCGTCCTAGTCCTTAGACATGCTCTCTGAGCAATCACACTTCCAGTGCTCTGAAGCAATGTACTCACCTCCAGCACAACACTCCTTACAACATCTCATTTGACAAGGCACGTTGGTAATAACCCTACTGGCATCACTGTTGAACGCAAATTCTTCTCTTAAGGTTCAAATATATCTCTGTGTCACATTCAACACGCAATCCTTTATCCAGTGCTGGTTATTCCTCCTTCAGAAGCACTTGTGGGTAAATAAACAGTATCTGGTTCTTATTTCCCACATCGAGGGCTCTCAAAAACTCTCTAGTAAAAGTATTGCCATGATATCGTAGATTTTCTATGTTTATGCCCTTGGATTTTAAGTAGCAATGTGAAAGCAAATACGGTTTTTCACAGGAAAATCGTATGGATCAAACTAGAACTTCAAACATCTCTTGTCTTTCTTTGGCACAAGTTTTTTGGCTGGGTTTGCAACTTTCCCAGAGACTCGTTGCAGAGGTGGAAAACTACTCTTCATTTAGAGCTGGGACAGAAAGGTGCACATGATTTTATGTTCTCCCGTGGCTTGTTGGTGACTGTAAGTATATATTTCACCACATCTTTCTGGTTAATAATGGCAATTTTAACACATGGGAAGGCTTATAATTAATGAAACCAAGCTGTTGAATCTGCATATTGTATTGGTAACACATTAGGCAAATACAGAGCTGAGGCAGACTTTTTTTGTGACTTCGAAATATCTTTAATAATTTCATACTGACTCATCAAGGCATAATCAGAATTTGAAAAAGAGTTATTTCACAAAAAAAAAAAAAAAAAAAAAGGTTTTCTAGGTCCCTCCTGTCACTCCTGGAACAGTTTAATCATATCGGTTTGCATTCCCGGAAGCCACAAACGTTTTCAACGTAAAGAGACTGAGCTGAAATATTATTGCTTTTCTATTTTTGAAGCTAATAAGCTGATTCCTGACTGGCTAATCTGTGACTGAAGGTTTATTCAATGAGGGAATCGGATTATTGTTGCACCAATGGAGGAACAATGATAGAATCACTATTATGCTACACATTTAATTAGTACACCTCACCTTTTATTTCAAAACAGGACTCCATTTTTGGGTGTTTGCGGGATCAGACAAAATCAAGGAGAATATTCAGGAATCGAAATATTTGTATAGCAGTCATCAGACTCAATTAATCCCACAATATTTTAGCCGCTTTGCACAGTTTTTGGCCTTCAGGTCAACTATTGCTGAAGTCACTGACTGTATTGGGAGCTGGATTAGTAACTGAAAAGAGATACGTGTGTGTGTGTGTGTGAGAGAGAGAGAGAGAGAAACTAACAGAACTAAAGACTGTGCAAGACGAAAAGAACTGGGCAAGGCCAAAGACTCATTTTCCCTGCAGCTCAAATAATCTCGTCTCACCATTGTATGCTGATTTATTGAGACCTCACTCAAGAGAGCATCAGTATTTTTCCAGCCTGGCTTTGGAAAGCAGGTAGAGACAGAAGGCAAAGCATCACACTGCTTCTATGCCCCAGTGTCCCATGCTGGCAGGAACGCTCCTCCAAGGGGCAGCGGTCCTGCACCAGGAGCTTCCCTTGCCTGGAGGAGGTGCTTCTCAGGGGTGAGAGAAATGCAGAGACAGCAGTGAGACTTCTGCAATTTCGTTTCAAAGTCACCTCACGCGGGGTTCTCTCAAATCAGGAATATTACAATAATGATTTAACAATATAGCACTCAAAACAGGCGGACCATAATACATTTTACAGACCCCAGAAGACTACCATGGCTACAATCTTAAAAAAACGATTTGTACTAACAACTGCCTGCAGTACCTGTCTGCCAATACTCTCTTCCTAATTTCGGGT
The DNA here is from genome assembly GCA_013400135.1 of Rhinoptilus africanus. Classification (NCBI taxonomy): domain Eukaryota; kingdom Metazoa; phylum Chordata; class Aves; order Charadriiformes; family Glareolidae; genus Rhinoptilus; species Rhinoptilus africanus. The sequence goes on from VXBO01014694.1 coordinate 45,056, forward strand.
GGTGAAATAACAAGGATATAGTGACCTTTCAGGATGACCCTTGAAGATCGCATAACACGCAAGCTTCAACCAACACGTTATGTTTGAACATTGCCAAACTTTAGGCAAATACAGATATGAAGCAGACTTTTTTGTGACCTAGAAATATCTTTAGTAATATCATACTGACTCATCAAGATATTACCAAAAATGAAAAAGGGTTAGTTAGCCAAAAAAAAAAATAATTTTTTAAAGTCCTTAATGGAATATTCAAAAACTCTTACTCTACCTTTATACCGCCACAACACGACTGTTTTTCCTTAGATGCAGATGATTCAGATTTGAATGAAGATCGGTCCACGGGCAGGATTGTGTTGTTTGCGAAAAAATGAGTATTTTCTTTTGATGAAGCCTCCATGATGATATCCCCTGCCTTTAAACCAGAAAACATGGAGAACGTTTTAAAAGGGCACCCTATTAACTCAGCCTCAAAAGCTCGTCACGTGACAGCAACACCCCGCTGCACTGTTTTCCCTACAACAGCAATTATCAAACTTTGCAACAGAGCCTGACCAGTGCACTGGGTGTTTAATTATGGAAATTTGCAATCCACTTGCCTATAATAATGAAGATTAAATCATACTCGGCAAACAGCCTTCATCTTCATTCTCCAGCTATCATCAATGTGATTTCAATGAATGTTTGACCAAGCATTACCGGATGACTAAATGAGGCTTGCTAACATTTTAAACAACACTTCTGGAGCTTATATGTAAGTTCACGTTTCTAGATGTGACCATGTCTGCAGAGATTTCTCAGAGCTGATCTCTGAATTTCCCATATATCTGGGACATTAAGTAATTAGATCAAAGGAAATCTAGCCCCGTTAATGAGGGACTCGAATTGTTTTAGATTGAAACATTAGCTCTAATCGTCTGATGTTAGCTAATGAGTTACACAAGAATAAAGAGGTTTAGTTCCCTTTACCATTTTAGATCGGGCCTTAGGGCTCAGTGGCCAATTGTTACAGGGAAAATGTGAATTTGTTTCTTTGCAGGTAAATACAAAGAAGTAAAGAAAACTTAAATACCGCACTTTGAGAACAAAAGATATCAGTAATTCTCAAATCTCTACTTACATACTGCAGTACTTTGTGCTTAATTTCAATCTCTAAATCAGATCTGAAAATATTTATAAAATCAGCTTCTGTGTTCACGTTTAAGCAGCACTATGTTTTATAGAACTACTGGTTGAAAATACAAATAGGAGAAGTTCCTATTCTTTTAAGTTTATCGGGAAGACACAGATCTTACATAAATAAATAATATAGATGGGTTTATGTATAGCTGTACCTACACATGTATTCATGGCTTCCCAAGGGTAGCCACTTCTACAGTACTCACTTGTGCTTCCAGAAATGTGAGTGAAAAATGACAGAAATATATCTAAATGATAAGATTTGCTCATTGAAATATTGCCCAGGCTCTGTTCATAGACAGATCAGGCAAAATGACTGTGGCTGTGGCAACAATATTTTCATTGAGATTTCTCCATCACATCAGATAAAATAAGAGCTACTGACTACATGGAAGAGAAATATTTGGGTTTCACGCTGCCCTGACAGGGACTGTAATGCATTTCCTTCTCAACACTAATAAGTATACAGACATATTTTTTTTAACAACAATAACAAAAGAAGAATGATTTGTCCCTGCTGCAGAAAACTTACAACCTATTCCTGATCTCCTGCTGACTTTCTTGACATCTTGGGAAAAGTCACATCGTCTCTCTATGCCCCACTGCTGAATGTGGGCAATGGGGAACGACAGCGTGTACCTGGCAGCTTTCATGTAAGGATAAATTCATTCAAACCTGTGAGCATGGCCGTGACACTCACGTAAGGTTTGCTGCCATGTAAGCACATGAAAGAGCCTTTAGCTTGAGGTTTGAAATGCCCTGCAGCAATCCAGGGATGGAAATATAGTTCTATATATTAAATATAGTTATAGATGGAAATAGTTCTGGGCTCCCCAGCTCAAGAAGGACAAGCTGGAGAGGGTGCAGCATAGGNAAAAATAGATGAAAATGGAAAACATCTGAAACACAGCTGAGTGAATTGTCTGCATCTCTGAGCAAAGCAATATCCAAACAGAGAAGGTCCAGCAGAAGATTGGGAGCCTTCACAGTCTCTTCCACTGCAGCCCATGTGCAGGGCTGATTAAAAAAAACCCGAAATGCCACAGAGGTGTGAGTGTGGAATTTGACACCCTGATGCTTGGCAGCAGCATACAAATCCATGTCACACTGAGTTGGTACAATACTCAAATGGACAGTGGTACCTAAACAAAATTGCACTCAGCAGTATAAAAAATCATTACAGTATAAAAATTATCACCATTTCTTATCAGAATATGTATGGCAAATGGAAGCATGCTAGGCAGGACTGATAGCCATACAAGTTTTACAGGCTTTAATGTATCCCCAGTCGTTTGCGTGGCACAGCTTTAAGGAGGTCATCAGTTTTCTGGCCCAGAGAAGCCTGCAGCCGTATATCTCAGCAGTTCTGTTGCCCTGACAAAGCCTCTGAGGGAAACTGCCAACACAAGGCAGGGAGCAGAGCAGTGTGCCCTGTGGTACCACAGCCCACCGCAACACTACCTTTCATCTTTCCTCTTCTGTGCAACCAGCACAAATGTGAGCGTTTCACTTCAATTACAAACTTGCCCTGTGCCACTCAAATACTTTTTGGCACCATTAGTATTATGGAATCACGGAATTTCAGAGTTGGAAGGGACCTCTGGAGATCATCTAGTCCAACCCCCTGCCAAAGCAGGATTGCCCAGAGCACATCACTCAGGGCTGCATCCAGACGGGGCTTGAAAGTCTCCAGAGAAGGGGACTCCACACCCTCCCTGGGCAGCCTGTCCCAGGGCTCTGCCACCCCCACCGGAAAGAAGTTTTTCCACGTATTTGAACGGAGCTTCCTACGTTGCAACTTGTGCCCGTTGCCCCTCATCCTGTCACTGGGAACCATTGAGAAAAGCCTGGCTCCATCCTCCTTCAGCCCACCCTTTAGATACTTGTATGCCATAATAAGGTCTCCCCTCAGCCTTCTCTTCTCCAGTATTGTGCTGGGAGTATTTGGTAATACGCTGCCAACTGAATTGGGAGGTCAGAGGTAGCTCTGGTTTTATCCAAGCAGATACCTGGCTGGTAAGGGTGGTCTCTTACTGACCTGGGTACAGTGACAGCCTTAGGTTTTTGCCATATCTTGGATACTGTATTTCTCCAGTGCCATGGAATATGAGGACAGATAGCCCGTGTCAGCTCTTCCTTCCCAGGTGTGGCAGGAATGCCAGCAAAAGGTAATCCTGTGTAGTGGCACATTTTGCTGAGGTCAGGTTACTGGACCAGTCTGACTGATGACAACAAAGAAACAGACTTCAGTCTGCGCCACTCTGCTTTTTAAAGAAAGGTCAGTTTTGTTCTCTATTTTCTATCTTGTGCTTTAAAAAGCCAAGATAAATACAGTCACCTCATCACCACTGAAACACTCTGAGCCAAATTCAACCCTGTCATGGTTACAGTACTAAATTCAAGCCTTCTGTATGTAGCAGGCTCCATGCATCTCTCCCCATATATATATATGTGTGTGTGCGCACAGTTGAGATGTATATAATCCTGATCTAACGTGACCTAACACATGTATGACTGCAGAAGTGTCTATGCTTGGATGCATAAGCACACACACAAATGTCTTAAAGCTAGATCTATTGGAAGATAACCTCTTAAATGAAAGGATATTATTATACGGGTAAAGTGCTTTCTATCCACTCACTAACAGTTTAAAAATAAGGCATGAGCAAGAATGAACCTTGGCAAAAGATTTAGATTTAGGTTTGCTTGTTCTTTTAAGTATGCATCTTTACCGCATAGTACTTGCAATGATAAAAATATATTAATTGGTTTTGTCAGTCATTATTATTAAACCTGCACACAATCTTCCAAAATGCTGGTTTTCTGGCAGTAAAGATATTCATCTGTAATAAAAGCAAGTAACCTTATGGGGAGAACAAAACCAAGGGTACCAAAGCATAAACAGTTAAATGTGTGTACATAGACAATGCATTCTCTCTTCCTTCAACAAATACCATCTAAGCATTATTTCCTAATTACAAGTAGCATCTTCTGACGCTTGCAGAGCACTCTGAAATCTTCAAGGGTCTCTGAAGACATTTAATCAAGGGAGTTTCCACGGATTAGTTCTTCTAAATCCCTTTTGTAACTTTTCCCAGAAACTAAGAAAGCAAGCCACCGAAGAACGCACTACAAGGCAGTTTTCTGTCCCAAAAAAGCTGCTGTACTGTACGATAGTCAAGGGAGAGTAGGTACATAAGTGGAAACAGGGTCTAGTTCTGTTAAGGTGTTCTGCCCCATCACCCCCAAAAGAGACGTAGAAAGCAGAGGTTCTTTTGGACAGGACTAAAGTGGGAGCCATCAAAAGTGAGACATTTCAGTCTCTGTGAAGCTAAAGGAGAGAATATGGTCTCCTACCACCACACTTCGGAAGGATCAAACCAAACCAAGGCAGTTCCACCGTAAAATTGCCTTTTGTGGGAACACTGAAATAACTAGAGGGCAGAATCTGATCAACAGTCCTTCCAACAGGAAGGAAGGACGCTGAAGTAGGTGCCCTGGACTGAAGGGGTCCTTACAAACTTCATCACACTTATGACAACCGAGTAAGTCCAGGCAGGTGATGCTCTGCCTGAAGGACGGCTGCTGGCCGTGCTCTCACCTCCTCCCTGCCTGTCACCCGGGCTCAGAGCTGGGCCACCAACCCCTCCTCACATCCCTGCCTCCAGCCGCCTGGGGTGCAGGAGCCTTCCCTGGCGGCCCTGCTTTCTGTCCCACCAACAGCACGCCCGAAAACTCACCAGTGGCGCAGCTCGGGCGGCAGCGGCACTCACCCTCCCAGGGACTGGCACGTGGGGCTGTGCCCAGCGGTCAGGTCCAAGGACGAGCCCGTCCCCGAGCATGCATGCAGCAGGCTGAGACGCCGCCAGGCAGCTCCTGAAACGTCCCTCCACTCATTCAAACTCCAGGCAATGAAAAAGAGCCCTTTCCCCCCCACTGGAAGCTCCTCCGCTTTGCAGTAAGCCTCCTTAGACATGCCTTTAGTGCGCGTCAGCCCGCAGGCGTGGGAGCTGGGCTTGCTAGAATAGGTGGACACAGGAGACCAGTACAGAAACTGTTCACCAAAGGACCCACCTAAAGGACCTTCTCCTCTAAAAGGTGACTCAGCAAAGAGAAGAAGAAAAGCCAAATCTTACCTGGCAGCAGAAATCCCCAGAGACGGTGCCTACCAGTTTTCGTAGGTAAGCTCCCTCTATCGCTCCTGCATACCTGTACGTGCAGGCACACACACTGGTCCCAGCTCAGAAGTGGGAAAAACTGGAGGGGAAAACCACCTTTTAGAAACTACTCTGCCTAGGGACAGTACACCTTATACTGATGGTAGAGAAAGGAAAAAGCACAGGGGTGGGGGACCTTGTTTTGTCTCTTGTTTTGCCTGAGCACTTGGTATTCATCTCCCCCCTCATCCTCCACCCCACCTCCTCACTTTTTTCTCCCTTTCTCCCCTCCTATCAACTCCAGGCCACTGGGCACACGGGCAAAGCAAAGACGCCAGGTGCCCTTGTTGGAAATCCTGAAGAGCATCTAAACCCTCCCTGAGGTATTTTTCTTTGTAACTTGCTGTAAGTTCAATGGAGCACGTGACGAAGCTTTGTGAGGAGGAAAAAAAAAAAAATAATCCTGATCTTCTTAATTACTCATTCCCAGGAAATTAAAGACTTCAAGGGGGAATGGACTAGGAAAAAAAAAAGGGGGTTAGGGGTGGGGGATGTGCATTGGAGAAGACAAAATACAGGGTGAAGAGGTGATTCACAAATCTCTCCCTTCCAGATGCTGGTCCCTCCCAGTATGCCCAGTATGCCTGGCTCCCCAAAAGCCTCTGGGCAACCCCCCCATCAACACAGTGTAAAACCATAATGAAAAGACTCATTAAAGGAGGGGACAGAATTGCCTGTGAGAGTCAGACAAGTCCTTTGCCACAACGAAAGGAGGATTTTGCAAACTTCATTCCCACCCTGTGTTTTTCCTGTCACAAGGTCATGGCTACTGAAACAGCGTTTTTTTGCAAATTTGCGTAAAGGTGAAGGCTATGCCTGGTTCCCAGTGCAGTTGATTGAGCTGAGAGAGGCTATAAATCCTGTGTCTTCTTCCAATCTGTGAACTTTAATTACACAAGCAGAGAAGGTGTTAACACCATACATTCTTCCTCCTTTCCCCTTCTTGCTCCCTCCCACCTTCTGCAGTGGGGTACGTTCCCATGGCAGCTAAAACCTCACCGACACTCAAAACGGTGCGGTGCCAAACACAGTGCCCTGCAGCAGAGTTCTACTTTCCTAGGTTTAATACAAATTATTATCCGCTCCTTCATTATATCTCCATTTTGGGTTCTTAATGCGGATGGAATTTTATTACGCTGCACGTAATTCACATTTTGTACTTTAATGTGTCTTATATCCTTACTTGGCGGGTTTGGAAACTTGGAAATCTCTTTTCCTCTTTTCTAAGAGATATCAGGGTGCCTAATAGTCCGCAGGAATTAGTGATTAGGAGAATTAGTGATTATGAGTTCTTTCAGCCTCTTTCAGAGAACAGCTTCCAGCCTGTTTCCTTCAATTATTAGGAAAACTGAGTTTATACAATACGGGATCTGTACTGGTTTTGCCTGACCTTTAATCTTTGTTGCTAACCTTGTCCACTCCAATGATTTCTGACACAGACTCCAGTTGTTCTGCCACTGGTAGCCTTCACCACACTGTCCTTTAAAATAGGTGAGGCTCATGTTCCGAATGATAAATTCTTTATATAAATCCCTTTCACATAATCCTCCAAGACCCCATTATGCTACAAATCATATCAGTGAACCCCAGGGCATGTTCCTTTACCCTTACAGAAAACCACCTATAGAATGGGTTTATGCAGTTTAAGATGAAGCAATGCTTTGAAGAACGAGGCCCACAAGATCCATTGCAATTTTCTCACCTTTCTGGATGTTCGGTTCATTGTAAAACCTCAGCATTAGCTGTCTATCACAGTTAGGTTTTACTGAGGTTCCTGAGTCTTCATTATAGGTGTAGATAATATCTTAACTGGAACTTTATCAAAACCACACTGGGGGAGCTTTTTTCCATCACGGAAAATTTTCTTATACCTTCCAAAAAAGCATCCCCATTCCTTTATGAACTAATTATAGCAATTCCTCCAAAACGGTTATGTTTATGTCCTCTACAATACTTTTCCAGATGCTCAGAGTAAATGAAGACAAGATCCTCACTAGAACTCAGTGAGTTCCTCCGGCAGAGAAGGAAATCTCATTTGGGTAGCGATTTATTAGTCTCCCAGGCCTCCCAGCCCACAGGTATCGCATGGGAAGGTGATGCAGTAGATCACCTACTACAATTTACTAACCAGAACTGGGACAGGAGGAACGAATCGCTACCAATTCTGATACAGGACATGACATCTCTTTTGTGTCACTTCTCAGTGCTTCCCACAGCAGAGCGCTTCCCAAGCACAACACCACCAAACTCATTGGAAGCTTGCTAGACAATCAATCAGACAAGAAAGGTTTTGCTTTCCCATAGTCCTAAAAGAAATTTCTTCCTTATATATACTTCTTCTAGAATTGAAACAAAGCCTTTTGAGCAGCTACGGGACAAAGAACCAGACTAAAGCTTGTTCCTCACGGTCCGTTTCTATTTTTTTTGTGTTCCTACTTTGTATTAGTTACAGGAAATTAGAAGCCAGACCACCTTAATTTCTAAAGCATAAGGTTAAATTAATTACATTTACAAAGCCTTGTCTAGCCGTAGTGAATAGCCGTGACAAGAATAATCTTGATTGATAGACCAACACCACAGCAGGTTTTGGGTCGGTCTTTAAACCATCCAACAACAACAGATCTGGCTGCTTCTTCCTCAGGCACATTTCATGAGCAAATACTAACCTTGTAAAGTCTCAAATAAAACCCCAGTGCTCAGAAGCGTGATTTTTTTTCCCTTTGTAGAAGAATTTTTTTTTAGAAAACATATTCCAACAGACTTATTTAAGGGCTGGCTTGCAAAGATAAGCTTTACACCGAAATCTCAATACACACATAACAGCTGCAAAGGAGTATTTGTTCTTAGCTGATTGATAGAAGGAAAATATTGACTTGTTAAAAAAAGAAAATGTATAGATTAGATTTTGATATACAATATCATCTTAAAATTTGAATTTACATAATTTCTGTGGTGTGACAGAGAACGCATTGCCAAACCTTAATCCTACATTGAAAAGGAAAGCTACATAGAAACTCTACATGAGTCCTCAAAATACTCAGATTGACACTTGGACAAATCCTCCTTTATTGTTTTATTTATGCCAGCACACAAATACTCCAACCCTGATCAGCTCTGTTGTGCCTGGAACAACCCATAGAGAAGGAGAGCCGGTCCCAGCAGTAACTGCTGGTGGCCCTGAGTTCTCCTGCTGCAGTGGTGTCCAAAACCCCAGGAGAGCTCAGCGCAGGAGCTAACGTGCAGCAGATGACTGAGAGAGCTGGCTGAGCAGTAATATTCGCATTTGAAGGAGAGGAATTGAAACTCATGTTTGCTGAACTTGAGCACAGGAAGTTCCACCTAAACATGAGGAGGAACTTCTTTCCCGTGAGGGTGGCAGAGCCCTGGCCCAGGCTGCCCAGGGAGGTGGGGGAGTCTCCATCTCTGGAGACATCCCAAACCCGCCTGGACACGTTCCTGTGCCCCCTGTTCTGGGTGACCCTGCTCTGGCCGGGGGTGGGACTGGGGGATCTCCAGAGGGTCCCTTCCCACCCTGTGATTCTCTGATCATGCAGGCGGTTTGTGCAGAGCTCAGGAAAAATTCAAGCAGCTCCAGATCTCTTGAATCCTTCTGTGCAGAGCACAAACTCAAGGCATCACGCCACGGCTGAGTCTGGAAATGCAGCTGCCAGAATAAAGGCAACTTAGAAAGGAGGATGGCTTGGAAGCAGCTGTTCCTTTCAAAGAAACATCTCCGAGTACTCAAATTTTAGCAGAATTTAACTTTTATAATTTATAAAAAAATCACCTCTGCTAGTTATGATTCTTAGGTAAATGTGTCGTTTGGAGTCAATGACAAGCAGCTACAATGAAGGTGTTTACAGTTAACTAATAAAGCAACCCAGTTTCACTGCCTATATAATTTTAATTACTTTAGTATGCTACTCTATTGCTCTGGATTCATTATTTCTTGACTTTTCCTCTTCTTTTTGTTGCCAGTCCTAAGAACATACGTGGTAACAACATAAACAAGTAGGAAACCCACTGTCAGAACAAACCTTGCAGACCCACTCCACATCAAAGATCTAGAGACAAATAATACACATTGGCTGTGTATTAGAAACACACAGAGATTGCCATGAAAATTTTAGGCTTAAGAATAGCAGTTCCTTGGCCAAATAAGGACTTCCAGATCTAGCCTCAAAGAACAGTTTTCTTACCAAAGAACAGCAAAAGCAGGAGAAAACTGTTCTAATTATTTTTTTTTTTGGATGCAGATAACTTGTTATTAAGATACCCACAGACCCTTCTGAGAAGTCTCCTCACCCTGAGGTACTCATCAAACTATTCTCAACATTTAGGTTTTCAGCCCCTCTCATGAGACCTCAGGAAGAATTTTCCAAACCTGCAGTTGCAGTAAATGTGTGGGTTGTCCGTGCCGGGTACCTGGGGTAACCCATAGGAGCGCGTTCAGTGGCTGCAGATCACCTTGGAAGCACCTGCAGAAGGCAACTGGTCAGATGAAAGAGCTGGGAGGTTTTCCTTCCTGAATAATTAGTAAAAAACACCCACCCAAATTAGAGACCCAGACATGTTTTTACGAGAATTTTCAAGAGAGGAGAAGTAACACACGTAGCACCAGACTTTGCAAAGATCCCAAGGGGCCCTGTGAAACCCATCTCCGAAGGGGTATAACAAGAAGGATGAATGAGAGATCCAATGACATGATACATCTCTTCAGGGTAGGAAGCATTTGTACCCGCTGGAGCTTTTGGGAGAATTTTAATTTAGAAGAACCTAATAAGAGAATCTGGAATTTGTCCAGCTACTAGGGATTAATACCATTAATCTTAATAAAATCCCATAGCACTTTCTGTAATGCAGATAAATTCTTTGAAGTAGGTTGCAACTCAAAGATTTTTGGCTAGAATTATGGAAAGAGGTGTAAAGAATTTAACAGAAGAGTTTATGACACAGAAGGTGTTGAATTTGTAGAATGTGATGCCTTTGGCAAGCACAGCAACAAACAATTGCCACGTGCAAAGGATTGTGAAGGGAAGCAATTCACCGGCAACAAGAACAAACGTCACTAAATGAAGCCATCATGCAGATCAAACAGGAACCTTCTGCTTCGTATTTCCTGGCTGCAGACAAGCAGATGTTGCAGCAACCTTTTATCTGTATCAGAATTCCAAACCATTACAACCGCATCTATCCCAGGTTGTTTAGTGATTATAACTAGTAATCCGGATTGAGGGTGACAGGAGCCACCAAAACCTTAGGCAAAACTTTAAACCCGCACATTTTCTCCCATGGCTCATGAATTCCGGCAATGCCAGTATCACCCTTTGGCTGTGAAGGTGTTCCACAAAGCAGCTGGCTTTGAGAGTGTCCTTCTCAGCGTGCCAGATTTTTGGGATTGCAACGTGGAGTGGTTAACAATCTCCCTCGGGCCGTGGGAGATGCCGACCCCAGAGCTACAGACCCCATCAGCAGGGTCGCACCTGGAAGTCAGGCATCTGACCGTCAAAGTCGTTTGCTGTTCCACCCCTACGGGAATCACTGGCGATATCCGGGGGCCCGCGGTGGCACGAGGGATAATGCTGATTTCCACAGGATTTCGGCGAGACAATGGAAGAAACGTTAAAGCAAGCATGGCTGCCAAGACTTCTCTGAGATTTCTGGTTTTAGTGAAACATTTGGAGTGGGTTTAGGCAAGTGGGTTTGCCTGGGCAATTGAGAGTAATTTGAACACCTGGAAAATGCAACATTTAATTGAGCTGCTGCTGACTGTGCGTCATGGCCTCCTTTATGTTTTACCAGAAGCCCAGGAGAGGCATGCTCATGTGTGGTCTCATTAGCAGACTGGCTGCTTCTGCTCCGTGTTTTACTGCTCATCTCTTCCCATGGGAACCTCTTGCCGTTTGAAGAGCTCCGGAGAGAGTTCAGCGATTTTCAAAGACAAGTGCATTCTTTACCTTGGTAGCCCCTGCCTTTTGTGATGAGCAGTACTGAAGGAAAAGAGCTTTTCTTCGTTACTCCAGTCGTATACTTTTCTGCAGGCAGCTGTGAATCTCTGGATCAAATAATTACCACACTATGGAGTTATTAAGTGTTTGGGACAGACCAGCCGCAGGCTTACGAGCAGTTAGTTCCCTTAGAATGGGTATAACCGTATTTCACTCTCGTACTGGCAACAATCCCAACTAATATCTTCCTAATCACTGCCTGATGCAAATTTCCTTACGTTTTTGCCATTCGTAATTTAAGACAGAAGACAAATAGGCTGGTGGGACTTCAAAACTGACAGCCAGATATGGGGCTGATGTTTTTCCATATTTTTAAACCAGTCAATTTTGAAGTTACGGAAAAAGAGGCTCTGAATATGCAGTTGATCCAGATACGGCCATTTCAGTACGAGCTGGCTGAAGAGCTCTACTTTGATGCAAGTTGGGAATAAAACTTAAAAAATGGGGAAAATTTTTGACAGCTATAAGATACTTTTTTGAAATCAAATAACAGTGAGCAAAGAAAGTAGCTAGATGTCAATCCTAGCCCACATGATGGGCTAGCAAAATGTTTTACTGAAGACTGACAGCATACTTACCACTATAATTGCAAGAAAATCAATTTCATTTCCTGATGCCCCGCTATAACAGATTACTTCTGTGATTAGTAAGGAAAACACTGTTAACACATTTCATTTTCTCTGGAAGTCTGCATTGCTATTATATATACGTTTAAAATGGGATTTAGTAGTGATCTGAAATGAAGTGCAGGATTCTGCTGGTAAAAGTTGCAGGAAATCGGATACCAACAAATGTGAGCATGGATAGCTAACACATACCAAGCAGGGCTGGCAGATAAAACGGTAATTCGGTGTATACCAGCTTTACTGGATTTGAAACAGAGTTTGAAGAGTCTACAGATCATTCGCACTCTGGCGCTTAAACTGAAAGCTGGGCACTGAAAGCAAATTTGTTAAATAAAGGAAAAATAAGCACAGCAAACAGGATACCACAGAATTATATTTATGTTGTACATTTGTCTTCACATTGCAACATCCACATTGTTCATTTTGTGACAAGTATTTCTAATAATTTTGAATACATATTTACTGTATAATACATTTTACCAAGAGGCACTTCCAGTAATTCTGGCAAAAAGGAGCTTCATTATAGTGTCTAACTTACAAAACAGTAAAAATAAATAATGTTTATCTAAAAGATTTTTTTTTTCCTGTACAGAATCTATTTTGTACAAAACATTTATCAGCCATTAACTAAATCACTTAACAAATACTTGTGAAGAGAATATATTAAGTATTGCTACATGTATCGAGTGCAAGATACTAGTGAAAGGAAAAGAATTATTCTGTTTATGAAAATCACCTAAAAATACAAGGCCTTGTTCCTGAAGTGTTTAAAAAGGAGAAGCTTGGTTACAACAATATTGACAATATATAAATATAAATTAACGTATGAAGTACTTAGTGAAAAGAACACTGTGTTAAAAACTGGCGTGTACAAATCCTGAACAAGATGGCACTTTTCTGCATTGCCACTTTGGCTGGCAGTTATTCTTTAAAATATTGCTTCAAAAGAATTGTAAAGGTACACAAACCCCTTTTCAAATACAGCCGTATAAAATTACATTTCCCCCCTCTTTTTCTCTCACCTTTGGAAGTGAAAAGAATCAAGGAGGGATTAATTTTGAAGGACACGGGTGGTTCGTGGAAACTTGCTACTAGAGCCGAGTCTGAATGAACACCATAAAATAACCAAAGGCTCTACAGAGGGATCTGGACAGGCTGGATCCATGGGCTGAGGCCAATGGCATGAGGTTCAACAAGGGCAAGTGCCGGGTCCTGCCCTTGGGTCACACCAACCCCCGGCAGCGCTACAGGCTCGGGGCGGAGCGGCTGGAGCTGCCCGGCAGAAAGGGCCCTGGNAGGGGTCAGTGTCTTCTTGCGAGTGAGAGGTAATAAGACATGAGGAAACGGCCTCAAGTTGCACCAGGGGAGGTTTAGATTGGATATTAAAAAAAATTTCTTCACCGCAAGTGTGGTCAAGCATTGGAACAGGCTGCCCAGGGAAGTGGTTGAGTCACCATCCCTGGAGGTGTTTAAAAGACATGTAGATGTGGCGCTGAGGGACATGGTTTAGCGGTGGACTTGGCAGTGCCAGGTTAACAACTGGACTTGATGATCTTAAAGGTCTCTTCCAACCTAAAGGATTCTATGATTCTATTCTACAATTGTGTCACAGGCGCAGTGCCTCAAGGTCCCAGGCCAGGAGTCAAACCTCACACGACAGGATGTAAGGTGATCAAAACCCTCAGTGTTTTGAGAAGTAAAAAAACTTTGATTGGCCTTTTGCTAATTTGAAAATGCAAAATTCGTATGATTTGGCCCCAAAATCTGGTGGGGGTTGAAGTGCTTCAACACTTCGACACACACAAATTTTTCCTTCAGAAAGGGTTTTGACCTTGCTGGATTAATTTCTTGATTACTTTCATTAAAATGGGATTTATTTCTTTTAAAATCATATCTTGAACGTGATAGACATACTTGCATATTGTTACCCAGATGGCCAAAGTGTATTGGAAAACAATTATTTTTCAAATACTACTTCCACTACTGGAGGCAAAGGGTGAAAAATGTGTTTCTGTTGGAAAATGTCCTAGATATTCTTCTGTCAAAAGCACTAAGAGGAAAAAAAAACTGCCACCCATCAGTGAAAATGTTAATCTGTTAAACAAACACAACCTACAGTATCAATCACGTCTTTTTAAAAAGTGAACTTAAATTACTTTCCATCATGCAAACATCTTACATCGATTACTCAAGGAAAGACTTTAGAAAAGTAATGACCGAATGTATGCTGACACGGTTGAAATATTAAAAATACCATCAACACCACATAGCGGTTATAAACGCTGTCTTTGATCTTTTAGGATACCATCTGCAGTACTGTATTATGATTTACAAACACCTAAAAGTGAAAATTTTGCATTCCAATATAGGTTTTCACCGTGTGTCAGAATCAGGCAGGAATTTTGCAAAGGAAAGAGCTTTAACAGACGGCGGGCTTTCTACCTAAACCAGTATGTACACGCGTGGGGAACCCTTGACTGTTTTCCCTCTGATCAGGTTCCAGACCTTTTTTTTGTTGGGTTTTTTTTTTTTTTTTCCTTTTTATGAAAGCATGGGGATAAAACGAATAGGGTCAGGGGGAAAAAAAAAACAAACCAGCAACAAAACCCCCCAAAACTCAATCTCTTTAAATAAATACTTGAAAGCAAAGAGCGATTGCTAATTCACATTAATTGCTTGTACTTGTTTGCTGTGGTAAAGGAAGACGGCGTTGAAAAAACAGAGTATCTAAGCCCCCTGCCTCGGGGCTATCGCTGTGAGCAAACCATGGCGAGGCAGGTACAGAGTTGGATTACTTTAAAGTATTTCTCCAGCTACGTTGACAACAGCCCTCTTAAATACGACATTTGTTCTTCGCCTCCCACCACTTTCTGCCCCCCGTGCCGTGCTGCCCGCGATCCCAAGCCATTTGCAGGCCCGGGGTGTGAGTGCAGCTCCCTCTGCGAGCCCGAGGAAAAGCAAACTAATGCACGCCTGCCTCACCGGGGCCACAGCACGCGCTGCGTTTTGCTTATTTGATCCCATTTCTACGTGTTTTGAATGGGGAAAAGAGAATTCAATCACAAAATTCAATCACATGATGCATAGCTGTGGCAAAGTCCTTTACACCTGTTCTTATGCTTCCACACAGACAGAGGATGGAAATAATTTGGGTTTCCCCATCTAATTCGCCTCTGGGATACGCCACTTTCCACTCACCCAGATTTCAGCGGCGCTCCTTGGTGCACATAGATCCCATATGCCATCCACAGCAGAACAAGCCTCATCTGTTGTCCCGTTTCCACACCTTGGACACATACCACAAGTACAGCTTTGGAAGTAAGAAACGACTGGCACGGACTAGCCACCTGAAAAGCTCAACTGAAATAAATATTATCTTTTTTTTCCCCCCTCCTCCTCTAGCACCAAGCAAATTTTTCTTTAATAAGGGAGAATTAAACTATTTGAGTCAAAAAATCCTTCTTGGTTTACTATATCCTCCATCTCAACCAATCACGGCCAAGGCCAGTTGGTTATACCTCAACTCATTACCTTTCAGAAGGAATAGTTTTACACGTGCGAGCACTCGGGGACATTTTTGCACACACCTCAAGTGACATTGCCAAGCTTTCAAACTGCACAGTGCTTGTTGTTGTTCCAGCTTTATCAAAGAGGTATTGTTTACTAGCTCGAGCTTTTGCCCCTTTTTGTCACTGCGAAAATGGGCTTTCCAGAAACATACCTGCACTCTCCTGCCCGCGGGGGCTCTTGAGGAGCTTGTATTGTCCTAAGAATTCAAGCAGGTGCTCAAGAGGGCAACGTCTGCGTCCTACAGCGTGATGTATTTTTCATCAAGTGAACACCTGCCTGCTAGGAAAATCCCACTAATGGCCTCTGAATAAATCATAATTAGGATGTAAATGGAGGATAACTCTCACACTGCTCCCTCCAACACTGGGATTCAATAACTGCCACAGCAGGGGCTAAAACCCTGCTTTGATTTACCTCCAGAGGAATGTTGTTTTGTTAAATGAGAGTGATGAAATTCAAAGGAAGATTTATCATATTAAGTGCTATTTTGCTGGTGCTATTTTGCTCTATTTCAAAAGTTTGCCACCAATAATCAATATTTTTTGCTAGCTCAATCTTAAACAACGATTAAGACAGCTTCACCTTAATTTCAATTATTCCCCCATCTGTTCAACAACACTTCACATACATTTTCTTCAGGAGGCCTAGACATTGACTGAAAACACATCATAGACATATTTTCTTTCCCCCTTCTCCAATTTCCTGGCTCTAACTCCTGCTAACGTATTAAAAAATAAAAGAAAGAGAGTCATTCAGATGTCAAACAGTGCTCTTACTTGTTGATTCACATAAAAATATGAAAAAAGATTCCCCCTAGTTAATGGGAACAATTCTCTTTAATGTTTCCACCATTTTGACTAACGCTGCAACATCAAACAGTCATTAAAACCTCAGAACTCCGTGGCTACTTTACGGCCGTGGGATTACACTTGGTTCTGAAAGAAAAGGAAAATTAAGCGTGTTGTATAAAGTCTGTCTTCTACAATTGCTACAATTGCCTTTGCTCTTCCCTACAAATTGCACATTCCCCGCTCCGGGCAGGACGCTCATGTTCATCCTTACATTGAAACCTTTCTTCCTTAAACACGCAGTGCTGGAACATCTCCACCGTAACAACAAATACCATACGTTTTTATGAATTACAGGTTTTACCACAGTCAAAAACCTCTTCTTTCAGCGAAAGAAAAGCCACCGACTGTCATTGCTGCCCCCCCAGCTGGCTTCTCCACACTGCATTCTACTTCCTGAGGCATTTCTGAAGGAAGAATGGAAGACAGGGCCAGAATTCCAGGAAAATTTTTTGTATCCAAAAAGCAGACAGAAGTTTAGGAAAACTTTCTAAAGCAAACAACTGAAGTTAATGTCCAGCATGGAAAGCATAAAAAGGAAGTTGGGTAGAGAATCTGCTTAGATGCCGAATGGTACTTTTAGAAACGTTCATCTGAACCTTTACAGACTTAACTTCCTTCCAAATTCAGGCCACCAGGATCTTAAGAACTTCTACCAGCAGCACACTAAGGGTAAAAGTCCCAAATGTACGCACTCAAAAGGTCCTGAGAAAGCGTGATCTTGCATTTGAACTTGCTGATGGTGCAGAGAGGTGTTCACATACGGTGCCAGGGTCACAACTGATGAATGACTACCCTTGCAGTGTTAACGAACGCGTTCTCAAATCTCGGCTGCCCTGGGAAACACCTGCTCCCACAAAGTCACGGGGCGGGGGGGTGGGAATTGGTGACACACAGCCATTTCTCCAGCTTTCTGTAAAGGTTTTCATTCGCCGGGGAAGCCAGTTCGAAATGCGGCCAAGAGCACAGCAGAAAATCTTTTTTCTAGTGCATTCTTTCAACTTGCTTCTGACGCATGGCTTGGAGCACTGGATCTAACACCGCTTCTCTGCTGGAGGAGGCAGCTGGTTTTGAGAGGTGAGCGTCAACTACATCAGCTCAAAACAAATCACGTAACCTCAACGTCCCCTCAAGAATTAGAGCATATGGAGTAAACCACGGCCCTCTGAACAAGAAACTATTACTTCTAAACACAGGTGGCTTTGGGCTCTTGGAAACCAAAGACTTGGAAACTCAGACTCCTAAAAGAAAAAGCAATAAAATAAAAAAATCTGGGTTTTTCACACTTTCTATTTCTGTGCGTTCCCTTCTGCAAGATAAGCACAATGCGAGAAGTTATATTCCATGGTAAACATCACGCGACTATCAAGCAAAGCGGGAGCATGGGGACCAAAGGGTTTATATGTGCTTGCTCAGCGATGAGCAGAGCGCTCTTCCCGCTGCGCTGGGAGCTGTGAGCACCCCAAAAAGCTTCCTAAGGGAACAGCAAACTTCTCCTGGACTAGAAGGAACCAGGATCAGTGGCCATGTGAAATCACAGTGGAGAAAACAAATCATCCAATCTGAAAAAGCAGTCCAGTCCTTCTCTGCCTGTCTTTAAAGAACTGAAAACTAAAATATGTCATTCTTTTTAACTTTTCTAGTATTAAACAAACCTCTTTGCATACTGTACATACCAGAATCCCAGATCTGCGCTGTAAACATCCCACCTGAAAGCTGAGCCATTTGCTGATAGAATACAGTCCCTTTTCTTTTAGTTTTTCCCAAAAATATTGCACAGGTCGTGGTTTCTTTGGGGTTTGCATCACCAAAGGACTGCACAAAGCAGATAACCATCAAGTTCTCGCCTCCAAAAGCTTGCTGCAACTGCAGGTCGGAAGTTTTGCCTCTTTTGGACTAGAAACTATTATAAAACCTCCTGCTTCATAATCTACTAAAAAAACCCAAAGGAAAAAAAAAAGGTATAGGTATTCTTACGTTTGATATAAAATCTCTCTGGTATTTTCTTAAGTGTTATATTTAAGCCAGACTAGGAAATTTCCTGGTCATTGCCTGCCAGAAATGCACTGCAAAGACAGAAAATCAGATTCATAGGGAGTGGACACCTGCAGAAATTGGATTCTATTAGTAACTATTTGGAGTGCAAAAAAAAAGCCACCTCTTACCAAGTTTACTCCCAGTTGCTTTAGCTTCTTCACTAGTATTCCATCCAGTTTGGATAAAATCAACAGTCATTGGAACTGGATGATGTTTAAGGTCCCTTCCAACCCGAGCCATTCTGTGATTATTCTGATTTTAAGCCTGGCAGCGCTTCCTTCACTGTAAAAGACCTGAGTTAATCCAACTGCACCCACAGCCACAATTTGTGACAGCTGCCTTGGCACTATAGAAAGAAAGCGTAACAATTTACAAGTTGACACTGATTTTACCTAACGGCAATCAAAAACGATGACTAGGAAAAAATATAATAATTCCATTTCATCACATTTTCAGGATCATTTTCCTTGGTTCAACCCTGTGTGTGCCTGCTTAGAGGATTATTACTCCATTTGCAGGATTTGGCCTCATTCCTGAATGCCTCTTCGTAATTTCACCAACTGAGCACCCACTAATGCTTTCTGCAAGAACTTATTTTTTTCTTCTTCTAGCAAAAGCAATAAAAAAACAATATAAAAAAAATCCAGTCCCAGTGATCATGCACTAAAAACAGAGAAAAAAGTGCTTGGAGATGTAATATTTTAAAGCATCTCTGTAGGTTTAATTTTTAAAGGACAGAAGGAGGCATATTAAATTCTTCTCACACTATAAGGGATGTATACCACTTGTACAAGAAAACCCCAAATAAAATGATTAATCAAAGTGACTGAAGAGGTATGAAAACAGTGCAAGCTGGATTTGGTGGAGACGTGCCGAGATCTTGGAGAAATCTTTTTTTCTTATGAATGCATTCTACTACATCCTTTCCCTTTAAAATAATAGCGCAATTTGAATCTTTGCTTTTCTGATTTCATTGAAAAACACTTACTAAATATTTCTGCTGATAAGAGAATATTCAGACCCATGCTCTAGAGTCACTCTGCCGAAAGGCAAACGCCTTCTCTACTGGTAAGAGCAGGATGGGACAATATCAGGCAAATGCAATCTGTAAGAAACCAAATTCCTGTTTTCTGGAAAAAGCTCACTCTAAAGGAAATGCAAGGCAAAAAGAAACTCTGAAGTGACAGCACACTTCCTCACTGGCTTTCATAGAGAATGTTTTCCAGCAGTTTTGAGGAGGCATCAATTGCATCATGAAATATCGCAAATGCATAACGATAGCAAAAAGCGATGGATGCAATGTCAGACGTTTAACATAGAACGGACTTCTCCTACAAACTCTTCCTTTCACAAGCATTCTTACTCACACAAGCAATCCTCTTCTTGGCAAGGGGCTGCAGGATCAAAATATAAAAAGCATACGGAGTCAAATGATTTTTGAGAGATACTGAACTTTATATATATAATTCTCTTTGTGGGAACAAACCCCTAAATTGTATGGTACTGGTTAGTGCTACCAGCCCCAAAGAGCATTACTATTTTAAAGCCTTGATCCTGTAGACCACTGGCTTCCCAGACAGGTCTATACAAATTACTCAAGACTTTATTTATTGGGTTTGGAAATGGCTACACTGTATAAAAAATGTTTTCTGTATTTATTTTTTAAAAAATTAGCTTTACAAAAAACCTTTCCCCTTTTTTTCTTTTTCTTTTTTTTTTTTTTTTCTTAAAGATATCATTATCTACAGGAACCCATAAAAATTTTTCCATATTTACATCTAGATAGCTAATCATTGACAAATATAATATCGTGAAATAAAATATTGAAAGTGAATATCCAACCTTTTAAATAGACATTTGGCTCACAGCATAAACAACAGAGAAAACAAATAAACAGAACAAAACAAAACAAAACAAAAAGATCTGCTCTTCTTACAGGCCCGATCTTTTCCTTTCTCTTAAAAAAAAAAAGAAAAAAGAAAAAAAGTAAGTATATCGGTGGGATCAAACATGCTGCTTCTAAGCAGAATGCCAGCAACAAACTGCTCCCATCCAGCACCTCACACTGAAAAACCAAGTTCTCGGAAGCTCACGTGAGTGGTTGCTGAGACATACGAGTGTCCGGCCGATGCAGAACTGGCCCCGGCCCCCCACCCTGCTCCCAATGCATCGTCTGCCTTTTATTCTGAGGAAGGGCACGGCCCCCACGCTCCCCTTCTTTTGATCTCAAGAGGCGGTAGTTTAGCTTCGTTCTGAAATGATATATTTGGCCACTGATGCACGGAGGCATAAGGTCAGGGCGGGGAGATGACAGCGTGCCTCTAGTTTCCGAGTGCGCACACAGGTTTGCTCTCTGTTCTCCCCGGCCCCACGCAGCCACCCACGCGCTCCGAAGGACACAGAGGGCCAGGTCCTCCCCAGAGGAACAGACCGGCATGTCGCACAGTCCCCCGTAACCCCCTTTGGAAAATGAATTCCCTGGCACATCCCTTTTGCCAGCAGTCCGGGAAGGGCGGAGGAGGAAGAGGAGGAGGAAGAGGAGCCCGCACAGCCAGATGGGGCCAGTCCCGCAGCCCAGGCCCCCGCGGCCCCCGCGGAAAGACTGCTGCCTGCAGTCGGAGTGCAAACCGGGAGGGTGGAGGGCTATGGGGAACGTAAAGCTCCTCAAAACGGCCTCTGCTTCCCTTGTGGGCACATACTCTCTAAAATTCAGGCCTTCTGTTTGGCATCGTGTATGGGGACATGTGCTACAGCTAGTCTAATAAGAACTCAAATTATGGTGTATTACATCACATCCACTCACACTCGCAAACACCCCCTCACGCGCACCCATATATATCGGCAGGATACATCGGCAGTCGTATAAAGCTTTGGAACTTCTATCCCTCAGCATTTAGAGCAAAAGCTACTTAACTGGTACCTTACTGTTAACTGCAAATGTGCTTTCGAAGCAGCATTTCCTTAGATAACTTTCTTCTGTAAATATCACAGTGACCATAATATATCATTAAATGTATTTTGCTGACGTGCGCAGGCAATAACCCTGGCTATATATATATATTCATATAATTCCACCCACCCCCAAATCCTTTTAAAAGAAAGTCTGTAAAAGCCGGTGCCGCAGTGTGAAAGCTTCCTTGAGCATAGGAGTTTAAACAATGTACCTCACCATAAAAAGGAAAGAGAAACAAATTAAACAGCTGTAGGCGCATTATCCCATACTTCTACAGTGTTGTGTCTAAATGCTGTGCTGGCTTGAGAAAGAGTCTGTGCACGAGTCAATCTGTCTTAAAATACTGCTGTAAATATTGTCATTGGTTCGGTTCTACAGTTGCATCCTCCTCTTCATCCCTCTTGGGCTTCCCTTTCTCCTCCTCCTCTTCCCTGATGGCCTGGATTTGTTCTGAAGATTGGTGCAGGGTGGATTGCTCCACCCCTTGCTTCTCCGTCCCAGCTAACCTCTCCTCATCCTCAATTACTTTCTTCCACATTTTATGGTTCTGCAGCAGATGCTGAGTGATCTGACAGTAGATTTTCCTCCTCTTGAACTTCTTCTTTCCTGTAAAACACCATGTGACATTAGCGCACTGTTTTCTGTGAGAAAAGAACGAAAAGGGACCGAAGGTGCGGGAAGCAGACGGGGGTGTGCTATGACATATAGGAACTGCGCCGTCAGACTTTCAAAACCTCAAACAATCTTAAAATTCAGAAAGTCACGCCTCTCCAGACCTCTGGGAAAGCAAAGTGGTTTCCTGCACAGTTTGAGCCCCAGCTTCGTACTATCCCAGGCTGCGCGCCGTCTGTGACTGTGCAGCTCACACAGACCTCAAGTGCTTGAATAATTATGCAGAAAAGGTGTCGCTGGGCTGCTTCTGGTCATTTTTTTTAATATCAAGTACTTAAAGACTCTGATCAACCTACTTCATAACACACGTTAAATTCTACACCCCTCCTCCCCCCACCCCAGTGGATCCCTGCTGATTGCCCTAGATAAAAAAAAAATTATCCTGATTTTGTGTTCTCCACGTTTTACCTCTGATCTGAGCCATGCAGTAGAAGGATAATGAGTGTAGAAGGATAAGAAGCATTAGTAATCAAAGGAGGGAACCCATTCCTATGTTCTTTTTTCAGAGTCAAAGATTTACTGCTCCACCACTGCAGCGGAGATGACCTTAAAGCCTTTGCCCAACATTGCTTTGGCAAAGGAATCTGGCCGCTAAAGTAGTCATAGAGCTAAGTACTACCAGGGACCTCGCTTGCCTTTGGGTTTGAGGCATCAGTCCCCTGCTGTTGACCTATAAAATGTTTTCACCACTGGCAGTTCCCATGGCTCCCGAGAGCTACGCTACAGGAGTTTTGCTGTCTGAGGTGTGCTTTTTTCTGTGTCAGTATAGTCTGTCCCACACAGATTGTTAACTCCTTAATAGTATAAAGCTTGAAAATTCTCCCTGGTCATTAACAGTGGCAACGGCATTCACAGAACTGAAATCATAACCCCTCCAAAGACAATTGTGGATTTCTAAAGAAGGTGATGTAGAGGAATGTTTTGTACCCAATACATTTGCGTGCATTAGTATTTACAGGTTGCCTGAAGTATGTCTGTGTCAGGATCCAAAACGTTTAGCCCTTGAAGCTTTTGAACTGGAAACAAAGAGCTTTTCACTGAGCACAGACCAAATCCAACTCAATCCTTCATTAGAAAGCCCTTGGTTCCCTGTAGGAAACCTTCAGGTTTAGCACTAATAAGAAGCCCCTACGCTGCCAATGCCGCAGCAGGACATTCTCTCCTGGGTTTCCCGGGTGACCCTGTACCTCGCTGCTCTCTGCAGAGACCAGCGAGTGCTTGCTGTGCTGTTAAAATTTGTCTGAATCACTAAAAGACCAAGCCAGTTTAAGTCTTATACTTGCACCAGAACTTTGGGGGAATCACGTGCTCCTGTATAATAATAAAAACAATGACCGATTTTAAGCTACATTAAGTTTTTACAACTCTTAAATTTATCTCAACTACTTTAGCTAATTATCAAGACCTATGTGAAGTATTTCTTGACACAATTATATTTCCACCTGCCTAAAAGACGTTTCCATCAAGAAAAAGATCTTCACCAACATCTACGCGACTTTTAGTATCTATACATCTGCCATCTCAACCTTTATTTTGGTTCACTGAGAAAGTTTAGAACAACAAAAAATGTGCTGATCATAGGTATAAATTTCTAACAACCTGCAAGACCGCTATATCAACACAAAGGATGCTGTAGATTCTGGATTCATATCCACACAGTCACAGACAATTTAGGGAACTGGAAGAAACCAGCTTGTAATGTGTTGGTATGACTGAGAAGATGAGCACCCCACACTTGGTAAGAAGGAAATAGGAAAAATTTGTTTGGATATCTCAAAACTTCTGATACATTTATTTTTAAGGTTTTGAAAAACATAAAGAGCCTAAAAGCATCAGGTTGAGTATTGAGGTACTGCCATGGAGTAGAACGTAAAAAAGAAATCAGCAGATGACTATAAAATGGTCTGTTTTCAATGTAACAAGGGTTAATAATGCTCTGTGCTTTCAACCCGAAAGCAGTGGTGTTGGACTTGACCAGCAGTGATAGAAGACAGCGGAGCCCAGAAATGAGGTGAAAGGAGACTAAGGATTTCAAAGTAAGGCTAGACACTGCAATGGGAAAACGATAACATCCTTCATCTTTCCTTTTAATATAGCAGTATCAGTTTCAATGCTTTGGGCTCTATGGTGGTTACCAATCGCATAAGCTTTGCCCCTGGTAAGCGATTCCATAAATGACAATCTGCCACAGAAACATGTGGCTCCGCCTGCTATTACAGAGCGAATACATTATAAGGTGCTAAAATAAACCTCCGTGTGCTCTATTATTTAATGTTTGCTGTTCTCAAAAAAATTTTTTGTGCACGTGAACCTACTAAACTTATGTGCAAGTGTGTGCATATGAACAGCAGCAATGATTTCTTAAATTACAAACTGCATACCCCTGGATCTCACTGGAGATAAAAGGTCAATTCTGCATGTCAGGAGACGTAGGTTTTAGTTTCAAAGCCCTAAGATGACTTGCTGCAATCATCACATCTTTCCACTCCTCAGCTTTCCCAACAGAAAATTGGGACAATACTCATGAAGGCATGAAAGTGTGTGGGGAAGAACAGAAAAAACTAGACTGCTAGTGAAAAAGCTACGTATTGGTATTTCACTAGTGTACTTAAGGCTGGTGCTTTCTAGAAGGATAAGACACAGAGGAGACAGAGAAAGATGAACCACAGAAGGAAATAAAAGAACAGCAGCAGGAAATTCAGAGGGAAGAGGAACACAAAAGAGAATAGAAGTCTTGGGAAGAGAAGCATGTGGGATTAAACTGGTAAAAGACACTTCTTTTAAAGTGACAAAGTTTTCTTCTCATTATGACAAATGTTGGCACTGTTGCCCTACTGTAGGAGAGCCAGGAGACTATCGGCTTTAGTCACTGATTAGCCAGAAGGGCCAAGGGACACAGCTCCCGGCACACAACACAGCGATGCTCAGTGTGATTCTTGATTCTCTCTCCCCACTCCTCCCCATACACTACCTAAAATACTTCCATTGCTAAAAACTTTTACTGTCTCAGCACCTCAGAGCCTCGTTCTATTATTCTTGTACATCATGCTAACTCATGCAAATGTTGAGTGCTTTCCTTGAAAAATCTTCTCCCAACCGTCCTTTCTTCAAGTGAAATTGCTACAGTCTACTAACATCAGTACTGGAAGAAGTCTAAAAAGCCCTCCTGCACAGATGGGTGATCCACCACCAGAAACCTCAACTGAAGGCAGAAAAGAGTAATAGATATGAACAACAATGAGTATCAGTCCTGAAACCATTAAGCGCCTCCATTACTAACATGACTGGCGACATGCCGGCTTCACCAAGGACAGCACTGAATACCTCTAACTCCAGAGACGTCCACGCAGAACCTGATCAGCTCACAATCTCAGCACTTCTCAAGTATGGCTGCTTAGATTTTGGTCACAATATGGAACTTGCCCTGTTGAAAAATGTAAGTGTGAGCAACTTACTGGATTCAGCGTTTTCACAAGTTTCCATTTCTGCTGTTTCTTCCTCTTCGTGCTCATCTGTGTCTCCTGATTCATCACTATCTTCTATCCATTTTCCTGGCATCAGCCCCGCTGAGTCATAGGAGTTACATAGTGGTCCCACAATGTGAGTGATGAAAGATTCCTGGAGGTGCGCCAGTTGAGGAGCAGAGCGATCCATGAAAGGACTGATGGGCAAGCCCAGGCTAGCCTCTTCATCACCCTGGAGATGAGAAATAGCGGTAATTTCTCTGAAGTAAATGAAACAAAACCACGTCACGAAAAGGAGTAATGCACATCAAGCCAATTAAAAATGATGACAGAAAAATATTTAAACTCTAACGGCACTTTTATAGCACGCCAGCATGACACTACTACAGGGCCATCACATCAAATGGTTAATCGAAGTTACAGCTCTTTTTTTGTAAGAGAACTGACAGTGTGAATGTAACAGAGGTGTTAGCTGATGACTGTGCAAAATGATGCCCACTGCCCTGTGCATGTGCAAGTTTGAAAATTATCATTTTCTTTCTTTCTTCACATCATTTTCAAAAAATCCCTTCTGATTTTGGGATTGTTAGCTCACAACCTTGTAGTCAGCCATCTGCTTGAGGGGAACAACACTGAACTTCTACAAGCAAGGGCTATCTCATTGAACTAGTTTTCTTATGAATTTTGTCCTTACTATATATAAGATGGAGATGTCCTCTTGCTTTTGCGTCATTAGTATTTGTTCCTAGGACAATTAGAATGAACCCCATAAAAGCGGGCGTTACTCAGAAGCAGCAATCTTTCCCATAAAGCTTTTTGTGAGCTTTTCTTGGGGAGAGAAGGTAGAGGGGAGGTGTAGGAAGGCCTTTTTTCTCCCTCCTCTCATGATGTAAAAGAAGGTAAAAATTTCTTGCACAACCAAGTCCGATATACTCCCACATCCCTATCACAGCAAAGCTACTGGTGATATCAATGAGTTTTCAGCTGAGTAGATGTGTCAAGACTGGATGCCACCTCCCCAAGAGAAAAATCGAATCCCCCTAATCAAGCCTGATATGCAAGTTGATGTTTTAAAACAATACAGACATCTGTATTTGAGAATATAGATTAGAATGTAGAGAGACATTTTCCATTTCCATTATGTTACAAATTGCCCAAATTTATCTCCTTGTGACCTCCTTTTTCCAAAAGTCATGGACAATGGATCTAGTCAACACTCTGCTGCTATCTGGGATGGCCAAAGAACCAGAGGTAAATTTCGAAACATGTACCACAAATGTCTCATTTCCTTGTGTTTTGTTTTGCAAATCTTATAATAACCTACCCTGAAATGTTCTGTTCAATCATTAAACGCAAAATATTAGTGTTAACAAAACACTGAAACATGCCACCCACTCCTGAAATAGAAAGCCAATTAAGAAGAGGTGGCAGATTGCTCTTCGTTACGGTAACACATCTGAGATTTCCTAGTTGTGAGCTGTCAGTAGTGGGAAGAAAGCTGACTATTGAAATGTTTACAAGTTCTTTTTTCATGTTCCATTAAAACATGATTTATTATGTGAAACATTTTGCAGTGTGTTTTTTGACTCTTTTTAGTACGTCTAACCTGTCTTCAAATAAGTATGCTGAGCACGTGGAGGGAAGAAAAGAAAACATACTGTAACAATATGACACAAGATTTTGGACGTTTCTACGCAACACATTTTTAATAAGGAGTTTTTATTTATATAGGAATTAAACACCAACTCCTTTGAAGAATTTATTAAAGGAAATTCAAGAAAGATATTTCATTATTTTCACAGCGTATGTTGAATGTACATATGTATGCTCTTTGATAACAATTCTAGTGAAATTCAAACTTCCCATAAATTTCTCCTCTGTAGAGTGAGAAAATTAAGACTCCTCCCTCCTCTGAAAAAAAATGGTGGTCAAAAGCACGGTGAAGATGGTTTGATACACTTCTCAGCATATTTTATTAAAGAAAATAAGATTTTAACCTAGATTAAATAAATTGAGAACCTAGCTTATCCTCCTTAATGCCAAAAGTAAGTCCTAGGAAGAAAATATTCTCTGCTTTCAATCCCATCAGTGTCCTGTTAGCACAGCAGCTCGTGTCAGGCAAAATAAACAAGCCAGGAAACCCCCTGGGGTGTACTGATTTCTCAATACAGTGAATACACATTTGCTATTAAACCAAAACCAAAAACCCCTGATGTCTTACTGGCTATCTGACCTCTTGGAATTTACAAGCCAAGATTTCAAATACATTTGCCCACAATCCCCATGCCAAAAGTATAGACATTAACAGAGATAACACATTTGTTATTCTGAATCAAAATTTGCTGTGAGGATAAATCTCCAACATGTTGGGGTTTGGGGTTTTTTCAGTTACAGGATTATAAGAAAGATAATCTCCAACAGTCTTTTGGAGCAGCTTCCCAGAGCATGGAAACATTAGTAGCACACCTTTCGGATGGAAAATAACCCAGATTCCTACCACAGAACAGGTAACACAGTATTATCCCACGCTGTTCCTCTTCCAAGCTTGATTCAGAGCTCATAATCCAACACTTTGATGGCATTAATGTCCTGGAGCACTTACTGCCCTCTGACATTAGTTACGTTGGATCAAAGGAGAGACACATGATATGCCTGATTAAAAGGTTTTGTCTGCATGCAGTAGTCACCCACATAAACTATGATAATCTCCAGAATTAAGTGAAGTAGAACTTGTTGGGAGAGTTGTAACAAAAACAAACAAATATAAAGAAAAGCATTTCCTGAAAGAAAAACTGGGAGACAAAGGTTGACCACTGTTGTTACGGGACTAGTTCTTTTTCTTTAAGAAAAAATGAACCAACTATATATGTAATATATGTAAGGTCATTGTTCTTCCTTTTTCTCAGGAGACCTGAAATAAGCTTCAGGTCAATGTCTGAATTTTGTCCCTTTTCCCATTTCTATGTAAAGAAAATTATGTAAAATCCTGAAGGCGGCGGCAGCAGCAAATCCTGATTTTTTCCAAACTGTAAGTACAGTAAACTTAAGGGAAGATGCAAAGGCTTTAAAAGAGATTAGTCTGTGACTTCAAGTTACTGCACGGCCTCCCCAAGGATTCTGTGGGGTTTCTGGTTCAGTGATTTAGCCTGCTTTCTTCCTCTAGAAAAGACTGGATGTGGAGCACGTCCAAAATATGTTCCTACTCAGGAAACAGAGGAATGGTGTGGGAACAGCCCTGTCCTTTGCACTCATCAGGGCTAAATACTTTATAATGAGACAAGGTTCAATTAAGGGGCTCCCTTACACCTGGCAGGAGAGGACCAGGGGCTGGCTGTATTCCCACGTCTTTGTAAATCAATCTGTCTGTCCTCCTACCTCACGCTACCATCAGCTGAGCCTTGCACAATTAGTGTAGTTGTACTTGCAAACATGCTGAAAGGGTTGGCTTAAAAAATTAGGTATGAGTCAGGATCAATGTGTAGGGAGCAAATATGATTAGTTTGTGCTAAACTGAATGTCAATGTTACAGTTATGTTCTGTGTGTGGTCCACAGCGAAGCTAAAATAATTTCTCTGCTCTGTTTAGATCATCTCAACAAGGATGTTGTGTCCAGTTTTGGAGACCACAGGTCAATAAAAGCGTGAGCTGCCTGGAGTGACTGCAGAGGTGAGCAATGAGAATCAGCTGATGTCTTGAAAAGGCACAGAAGGAAGGATAAAAAGAGAGTTTGCAATAAGGAAGACTGAAAGGGAGACCTGAACACTGCCAACAGAACAAAAGAAGAGGAAAGTAACACTTGTTCATCATCTACACTGCAAGAATAGTACCAGAACGGAACAGTCAACCCTGTAGAAACCCCATCAACAGACATCTTGAGAACACATCAGGACTATCACTGACCCAGCAGAAGGATGGACTAGTGTGACTCTAGCCAACCCCTTCACCGTTATTCTCTGTGATTTTCACTCATCACCAGCACTAGCATTCTGCATGACTGCTTAACACAAGACATGCAACCAGCGTATATACCACTTTGGACCTGCATTTATTTACCTGTTCATAAAACTCATTGACAATGCCTTCTGTCCACTGCAGATGCAAATCTTTGCATTTTGCAGGCCCGTTTATGTCAGCCAGTTTGATGCACATTTGGCAAACCAGCAAGCGGTCGTTCTCATTAGTCCAGTCAATTCCAACATCATCATTCACCTAGTAGGCAGAAAAAGGAAAACCATGACAGTAATCCTGGGTAAAAGGATGCATCCACAGAGGAAGTTCTGACCTGGGATATCTTACAGTATATTCAGCTATTTACCAAAATCATAAGTGTCATAAGTGTAAGATAACCCAAGGCTGGTATTTACCATCAGCTGTAGCGCAATATGCAAGAAGAAAAATAAGTGAAAAGAATGAACATTGAGATAAATGATGATAAATTAATATTTAGCAAATGATATGCCTGTTTGAAAGCATATGCTAGGAAAACAAACAAATTCAATATTTCCATGACATTTTCCAAGAAGTTACTCCCTATTTGGTGCACAAAGATAAATTACCATCAAATGCCATGCAGTGTGAAGATGCATTTAACAAGCTTATTTCCCTATTTGATCCAAGTATGTCTGAAAGTATTCCCTATCTTTTTCCTTCTTTCTATTTTCCCACACCTCCCATAATAAAAAGCGATATATGCTATCAACTGCTCTAAAATAAAAGCGTCACCTTTCAGAATCACAGAAAGGTTGAGGTTGGAAGGAACTCCTGCTCAAGGCAGGGCCAGTTAGAGCACGCTGCTCAGGATGGTGTCCAGCTCAGTTTTGAATATCTCCAAGAAGGGAAACTCCGCAACCTCTCTGGGCAACCTCTTCCAATGTCCAACCCCCATCACAGTAAACACGCCCTTTTTTACTTTTAAATGGGGATTCCTGTATTTCAGTTTGTGCTCATTGTCTCATGTCCTGTCAACAGATACCACTGAGAAGAGTTGGACTCCATCTGCTTTAGTCTCTCCATCGGCTATTTATACACCTGGCTTCATTGCGTCAGATCCCAAGGACTTGTGTGTGTCCAGTTTGTTTAGGCGCTCCCTAACCTGATGCCTTTCACTGAGGACATGTCTTCCCCGCTTCAGACCCTCTCTCACACCTAAGGGGCCTGGGATTCCTGGAGCCAGGTCTTAGCCTCAAGGACTGAGGCTGAGAAAGCATTGAGGACTTTGGCCTTTTACATTTCCAAAAGGTCAGCAATACCAACCCTTACTGCTGTTAGCCACATTTTCCCATCTCTGCCTTTTCTCATAGAATATGTCGTAGAGTGGGAAGGGCTGTCTTTTACTGTCCCCTTAATTTTAGAATCCCTCCTTGAAACACAGCTTCAATTGTCAAGCTTGCAATAGTTGAAATTGGGTAGAAAGTTGTTGTGCTATGACTAGATGAAACTTCCAAGTCCTCTGTCGGCAGTGGGCACACATGGTGAGAGCTTTGCTTTTGGTGTACGTGATCCAATATAAATAATCTCAGAGAACACTAAATGCTCCAATGCATTAATATCAAAGTGTCAGACAGTGAGCTTCCTTCTTTACTTCTTGTTGGTACTTTCCAGTCTGGGAGTTTTCTGGTGGGGGGATGCTTACGCTACATTTGTCTGCACTGACTTCTGTACAGAAGGGTCTCTCTGACCGTAGCCTCAATATACTAAACTAGGGTTCAGCAACCCAATCAATAACGTGATCATTTAGAGTTAATTTTATAAATTACAGCACCTCCACCCATATACAAACTTGTCAGTCTCTGAGACCACTCTGGTACAAAAGAGTTTTTGCCAACCAAACATAAATAATCTCTTTTTAAGGCAGTGATTACTCTGAGAAAGCCAGGCTCAGCCACAGGCACTGGTTAATATGTTCACCTTCTCCTCCACTTTTTTATTCCATGCATGACCATTTGACTGTTCAAGCAATAAGGAGAGAGAAGGTGGTTAACAGACATCCTTACAAATCTATAGCGAGCTGGCAGGACGTGACACATCAGGCTGTTCTATTTACCTGCAGTGTCTCAGGTATCACCTTGCTTGGTTACAACAGTAGTTACACCTACTGTTGTAAAGCCTGATAGATTTAAGACAAATTTAGTTTTCAATATCCACAATTTACAACCAGTACTTTGGTCAAGCTTGTCCTCTTCCACAGTTAAAACAGTTCATCTCTGTGACAAAGCCACAGTAATCACTGGTTTAGCCCATATTTTTTTCATGCCTTAATTACGTTCCGAGAAGTGAAAGGTTTTTGTCCAAACTGTCAAATTCAAAGGATGTATTGAGACAGCCTAAATTCCCCATGCTTTGTTGTCATCATAGCCCTGATGGATAAGACACCAATACTGTTCAATACTTTAAGAGGAAATTAGGCAGGTGAAAATGATCCCAGAGTTTAAAATTAAGACTTAAAGAAATCTCCGGTATTACTAGAGGGTTTGGGCATTCCTAGCACGGGGTGCAGAAAGAGTTCAGACTTCTACAAAGCTACAGATCAGTTCTCTGTCCAACCCAGACCATAATTTAAGATGCTTCTTTGCAGCTTCTTAAAGCCTAAGAGAGAGATGTTACAGGGAAGTGGAAATCAAACCCTACATCTGGAAGCTTCAAAATTTCAGGATACAGGCCCAAGTTAGCAATACCACGAGAAAACATTTTATCTTTGAGGTCAAAACAGCTAGGAGGTCCTAGTCCTGGACGAGAAACACACTGTGCTTGGTGTGTTTCTCACAAGGAACAAGAAGGCAGTGACAGCTCCAAGGGCAGGTACCACCTAGGTAACATGCCCACAGCTTTGAGGGATGATGGAGTTTATTACAGTAACTTGAAAGGTGGTGATTTCCAATAAATCAGGTTGAAACTGGACAATAATTTTTAAGAATGATTTCCCAGGGTTGTGATTTTACGCTCATTGAATGGAATGTGCAAGAAAGATCTTCAGTGACCTCTCTCTGGAGTTTAGCCAGTTGAAATAAAGTAGGAGAGAAAGATTGAAATTTGAAATAAAAAAAATTCAAATTTGTATTTGAAATTAAAATTTCAAAATTTTTACTATTTCTGTGCTTTGCTAATATAACAATACAATTAAACCAATAAAAATTCATATTAAGTATTTAGCCATTATGGAAACTTGGTAACACCTGTGACTTTTTTCCCCTAAGTGCTTTGCTAATAGGTCTAAAGTGACAGTGAACAAGAAAACGACGTTGAAAAGTAGGACTTAAGTGGAATTTATGTTCAAATAGTCATAATATCCTTAGCCTTAAACCAGTCCCTGAAAAAACTAAACATACATAAGAAAAGAAGCTGTGACACTAAATCTAATTAAGTAAAAAATAACAGAAGTGCCAGATTACTATTCAACAGAATGTTTTACGGCAATCAAAAGGACATTCAGAAGAAAGAGCAATACAGCAGCTTTTCTGGTCTTTTCACTGTGATGCTACCAAGCCCCACAATCTTTCCTGACCATCCCCCCAAGACACCTAAACCAACCCTTCTTACCTTGGCATTGAATTTGGCAACAAAATCAAAGTGTTTCTTCAGGTCAGTAGCCAAAATTGCCTCAATGACGAGGAAGCGGAAATGCTTGAACTCCACATGGTCAAGGTTGACCAGGAAGTTGTACTCTGGCCTTGACATGAAAAGGTTCCAGGCAGCAGCGGCATGGTGGTTCTCCAGGACGGAGCGGTCGTTGTACAGCACCGCCTGTGAAAGCAATGGGGGCAGCTGAAAGCCGAGCAACCTCTTCGCAAAAGAAACACTGCAATGCAGGCACGAGGATGATGCGGGGATGATGCACGAGGGAGGTTAATGTTTGGTTGATTTGCTTAGCTTTTTTAAAAAGAACTTCACCAGGTGTGAAGATGTGATTTTGGCAGGACTAATAGCAGACACCTGAATTGCTGTGAGGGTAAAGGTTTATTGGAAGATTGATTTGGAAAATCTGGGTTTTCACGCTCGAGTGTCTTCAGCTCCTGACTAAACTGAACCGTATGACAATAGATTATTCTGCTTCAGGTCACACATTAATGACTAATACAATATAGGTGTGTGCTTCGCTGTTTCTCAGAACTACCCTCACTTAAGAGGGATTATTGTCTTTGCTCTTTGTACCTGCCAATTCTGTCCATATTGGACTGATTCCAAACACAGAAACAAGTGAAAGTCCAGTTTGCAACCTGACAACACACACTCAGTCAGACACATTTCTCCACTAAACACTAAAATCCAAAATTGGTTAAATCTTTATCTTAAAAAGACGCTTAACTCTCATAGTGATGGCTATTCCATTCAGAAACTAAAGAAAGATCTACAAAATGGACTTTAAGGGACAACAGTCATGCAGGAAATCTCTCCACTTCAGCTACATTCAGTCTTTCGACAATTTGGTTTATGGAAAGAAAAGCTTTTGGAAATACGCTTCTATGTAAATTAGATATAAGTTTTGCAAGCTTTTGCACAAATATATACACAAATGTTCCAGTGGCTTTTCACTTCAATTTTATTTTTCTGTCATCTAGAGATGAAAAAAATCAATCCTATCCTAAAGTACAGAATCTATTCTTTACCCTGGAGAATAGGTTGCTGAAGCAACTCAGCTTTCCAGCCCATCTTGCCTAACTGCACAGTAAGCATTTGAGGCAAGATATATCCTGCTACCCAGGCCCGACTCCTGAAAGCAGATCTTTAATACAGCAGCACTTTATCGTTACTGGAAGTTAGCTGTAAAAAAGGAAGAAAAAAACCTAGATGTCAAATACATGTTCTGCAAATTTCAGGTGATATCAGATTTAAAAAAACAAACCAAACCAAACAACAAACCAAACCCCCCAAACATAACATGAATAATTTGATTTTTTCCAAATAATTTCTTTTCAAACTAGAGAGAGTACATTAAGGCAGTACATCTAACTTCCCTTGTTGATTTTTACAACCACAAAGCTACGGCACCCATTTCTAAAAAGTAGATTTAAGGATGGCATACGTCTTCTGTCAATCTTTTTACCTGGACAGGATATCAAAGTTCTTGATCGCACAAAGATGTTGCAAGGATGAGAGGTACTACTACCAGTTTATAGCAGAAACTGATACAGAGCAAGTTCAGGTGACTTGCTGTTGGCGAGAGAGGAAGTGTGAATCCAAACCGGGGAGTAAATTCAGAATTTCTGCATCCCTATCATACTTCTCACTATTAAGCTATCTTTTTTTCCCTTTCCTTATCCATAGAAATATTTTTCAGCACAGTATGCTGAAGCCAGGCAGGTCAGCTATGTAAAGTAAGGAAAGATGATCTCATAATGAAGCCAATAAACACTGACTCCGAATCACTGAATTCAACTCCCAGCATTGGCAGCACCGTCTGTGTAATCTTAGGTAAGTCTCAATTCTTCTTTTTATAAAACTGAGATTTTCCACACCCCACCCACCGTGCCCCAAAAGATGCATAGTACAAAAATCCATTCATAAAAGACTGCAACTGCTTATATTCTATAGAAATAACAGAAAATATGTTATGATCATGCACAAACTCACCTGCACGATGCATAGTCAGCTATATCGGTGGTGTTTTATTTTATTTTAATCTTTCTGTGCCTTACTGGCTAGAATAATTCTTCCCTTATTTCACAATTATGGATTCTCTATCAGTCAGTAGAACATTAGCTTCTCCTTCACCCAGACATTTCATCAGTACCTTTCCTAACAGCTTTACTGAGAGTGGTGAGGGTGTGAAAGAAGACTCTTACTGGTAATCCCTACGGGAAGTGATTATTCCTGTCACTTTGATAAGCTGTTTCAAAGTCTTTGGTAGACTTGTGTTTCATGGAAGCCACAGGCACCTCTGGCAAGGAGAAGTTGTTACCAAAGACCTTCCAAACTTAATAGCAACACTGCCTGAGATTTATTTACCTGGGGAGCACTCGTTGCAACCAAAAAGGCATTGGTCCTTCCTGGATGATCATAATCATGCATGGCCGCAGCCACGTAAAGAGCCATCAATTCAAGGGCAGGGATATTGCCAGCGAGGCATCCATAGCTGTCATCTGTAGGTGTGTATGTCTTGGAAAACACGTAACCCATATGGCCGTGAGTGATTCCACTGTCAGAATCTGAGCAGAAATAAATAAATTTAAAAAAAAAAAATCCTTACTACTTTTTCAGTGACTTACTGAAAGAGACAGAAGGAACAAAGCAGGAAGAGAAAGAGAAAATTTACACTACATAACAGAAGAGTAAACACATCCTGCCTCAAAGCTTTCTGATATTGTGCACATGATCCAGTGCAATAAGGCACATAATTAGAAAGAAGCAAATTCTGATCCCACCTGGGGATCTTCCAGCCATCCGGCAGAGCCTGTTCTCAATGTATGTAAATTTCTAGCAGTAAGCCATGGATTCATGGCCGCTGGAGCTTTGTGAGTAACTCAGTCTTCCCACTCTTTCCTCTAATTGCGTGACCATATAGATTAGCCTATGAGACACTAACAGTCCTTAAAGGAACAGACCAGCATTTATTAATTCAATTATGGTGCATGTTTTCCAATCCAAAGGTCCAGACTTTGGATCTTTGCTGATAATCTTCTTAACAGCCTCTTTTTGAAGCAGCTTGAACATGCCCGTCAGAGGGAGATATTGAGTGAGATGCTTTGCTAATTTAATCAGCTTGAATGGATCTTACACGCAGCTGAATAATGTCTTTCAAACAAAAAACACCAAAAAGCCCTCAAACTCAACCCCTTTCATTCCACCCATTTCACCTCAACCTACAAAGCCTCCAACAACCCTTGCTGACGAAACTTTCCAGGAATAAAAACATTTCCCACCCCACCAAAACAGCCTAAAGAGTTTCACAAATAATATGTATGTGCCACACAAACACCTTCAAAAAAAAAAGCAGAAGCGTTTTTTTTCTGGAACAAATTCCTGCTCTTCCAGCAACTCCCTCAGAATTCCCACATAAATACAGACAATCCCTCTAGTTGCTCTAAAGAGCAGTCATAAAAGCAGACAAGTTGTCCTGCAAACCAGTTGCAAAATGGCAACACATCTCTTTCTTTGGAGACGGTGAGGAAAGGCGAAGGAACGCTTCATCACAGCCAAGCGGAGGCAAGTGCGCAGCACTACCTGCACGCCCCGGCGGTTTCGTAATAGCAAAACAACGCAGGATCTGAGGATTTAAAAGTCTACACTGCTTCTGGAGCACTGTCAAAAAGCGTTGCTAATACAGTTTCCTAGAAAAAAGCTATTGCAAAAATCAAATGGTACCAAACACCTGTTATTATGGTGACCACAAAGGCTTGCATTCACACACCGTTACGTGTAAAGTTTTAGGTTTTGGAGGATAAATTCCATTCCCTTCAAAGTTACGTGAACATACCTTAACACCTTCAACATCCAACGTGCTACTGAACTTAAAAAGCCTATATAATAAGAAGCACGGCATGCGATCCTCAAGTGTTGGCTTTCTTCCAGCAAATTTCACGACCAGAAGTTTAAAAATACAACAAACCCACTTGCACATTTAAATATACCTGAATCGCTTGCTGAGCCGTGATCATTAATCACAGTTGGGAGTCCTGGGATGGGCTGAGTAGTAAGGTACCAAACGGCATGGAGAACATCGGTTGCATGGATTCGGTTGTGATCTGTGATAGGAAGCAAATGACCCTGCTATTAAACGTGAAGGATATTCCCGACGGAGGGAAATGAGCACCATCTAGTGGGAACTGTGCGGCAGTCAACTGAGCAGAGACAAATCACACATCATCACAAGCATGAAAAACAGCTGTATTTTGTAAATGCTCGGTTTTTCTTTTACGGAAGTTGAAGCACATTCGATGGTGTGTCTCACACCAGCCAAGAAAGAGAAAACAGCAGAGAAGCAGTGGGGTCTGCAGCGTAGGCAATTTTGCAAAGAACGTGTTAAACCAGGAGCCTGTCCTGTGCTACCAGCTCCAATCCTTTACTCCGGTGCTTAAATGCCATCAGGCATTTATATTAATTTGTATTTATTTATATTATTATGCACTGTTAACCTCTGATTGAAGTGAAACTCAGGGGAAAATCTCACCCTCTTCAGCAGCCAGATTTCACCCAGCTTCTAAACACAAGGCGGCTAACACTTACCTGACTCTGCCTGAACAAATTTAGGTGCCGTGCCAGCAAAAATTCAAACTCAGGATATGCGTACACTGCACAATTAAACCGGGTTCTTTCTGCAGTCCTCTGGCCAGAGTTCACGCACTGGATGCTGTAAGCTGGCTTACTATAAACTCTCTTTGCAGAAATGAGAGATAAAAGTCACCCCAAGGCTCATCCCAGCAAATATTTCAAGGCCAGATAAACTATCGCACAATCAACACAACTGGCTGAAAAAGAATCGCACGCTAGCTCAGCACAAAGCATCATCTGAACATACCCTGGTGAAAAGCAACCCTGATGCTGGAAGAGGGGTCGTGCTTTGCTGCACCAGGACCAAAGCTTACATCTGGCATTAAACCTCTGAAGAACGAGCATTTTGGCTTGTGATTCAGGCCAATTTGGGGCAGAGTACAGGTGACTAGCTAAACAGAAAGAAATTTGCTAATCTGAATGATTACTGCTGCTGCAGAGCTGGAAAGATACATTCCGGAGGACAAAGTACAAAAGCGCACAAAAGCACTGCTGTGTCACCCCCATCTGTAAACTGCACAGAAACTGGCTGCATCTTGAGGTGTAATCACTCATCTTAGTTGGAGGCACCTTGGTAATGCCAGTCGTGCGTATATGTCTCATCAGCAAACCAACTGCTGGAATGGGCTTGATAGAAACAGGTGAAGAATTAGGTTTATCAAGAAGGTAATGGTCAAGAATCAAGCTAACGCTGGACATGGTACGTATCCTGCATTAGGAAAAATCCCCAACACACAAGTCCAGAAGCCCTCTCTAAGTAGTAAGTAGAGTTGACCAGATGTCATTAGGGGTAAAAAAACCTCTGTACTCTGGAGGAGTAGAAGGGGCTGGCAGCAACGTGCGTAAGCAACCTCATTTTATATCTGCTGCATCCTAAATATAGGCAGTGTGCAGCTGATGGAGGGTTTCTCCGCACTGAAGCTGAACTTCACCCTAAGGTCACTCCTTTACGCCAGAAGAGGAAGGAAGGAGAAGATATGGGATGGAGAAAGCAGCATGATGTTATGCCACTTGGCCCCTGTATTTACCCCTCACTTTCCTCTTCTTCTCTCCTTTGTCGTCCCTGTGACCCTCCCTTTAAATACTTGTTAGTGACCACTACCTGAAATTCTGAATTGCAAAACAGTAATCTGAACAGGAATGGATATTTTTTAAAAAAAGAAATTAAAATAGGGGGGGAATCTACTTGCCCCCGCCTTCCTCAAAGTACTAAGAACATCCTTCCAGAGACGCTAATCTCATGCAAAACCAAGAGTACAGCCCTGTCTGATGTTTTTCTCAGGAGTAAAGCTAGGATTAGCCCCTTGTGAAACTTGCACTGATTTAAGCCAACTGGGATAGTCGCCATTAGTTCTGTATGAATTACCCATTATTTCAGTTCGGCCACCAGAAGAAAACTGTGGTAAAGTCCAGACAAATTGTTTTGGTTTTTACTCCTTCACAGAAATGAAAAACTGGAAGGTAATTAATTTTGTATTAGACAAAATATTCTGCTTTATTAAAACGAAGCACACATAAGACAGAACAAGGAAATGAAGAGTCAAAATCACAAAAATTCCTGAGACTCTATGAATAGTTAGGTGTTTTAAAAAAAGAGGAATGGTTCCTGTAGGATGGTCAGATGGTGGGACGTCCACCTATAGCCCCCTCAGGATGTATTTTGTTGCTTCAAATCCCTGCTCAGGTTCAAACCAAGGAAAGATTTGAAATTGGATCTCTCATTTTCACAGAATAGAGTCCAAACCACCTGGCTGGAAGGCATTTCTAAGGTAGCTTTCCTTCACTCCCTCCCACTATAGCTGTTCCAATTGGTATTTGATATTTGAGAGAGAGACTGTATGACTTACTAAACCAACGTCTCAGACATTTTTCTTGGAGGTGGCAGAAAACAGGGTGTACTATATTCCTCAACACAAGGGTTATCCACCAGCTAAAAGGGATAACTCACTCCCTTCTCCTGGAAACAACAACAAAAAAAAAAGTCTTTTGCAGTTGAAGCACTTTGGTAAATTTGATTTGAATAGTAAATATTTTGGGGATGACCGAAAGCAGTTTTTTCAGTGAATAAATGATTCACACTGAAAAATACTAGCCGAGCTGTAGTTGCAGAAGAACAGGATGCCCTCAGCTACCGGGCATATTTTTCTGCTTTACAAGGCTCATCTCCTTTGGTAGCATGGTGCTGCTACTGTGCAAAAATCCAATTTGCTTACGGGGTGGAAATGTTTCAGTAACCTCCAGTTAGGGCACTGGGGTATACTTGCATCATCGAGAAACAGTTCCTTATACCTGTAGTAGCTTCACATAGTTTCAGGCTTGTACAGAATTTGCCATAAATTATTATGAAACAACACGAGACGCTAAATGCAATGAAAAAAAGATAAGTGTGGTTGGGGTTCAACACCAGACTGACTAGAAAGCCATCTATTTGTTAACGATGTAGTATAAGAAAATAAAGTAGCTGCTATAATGAGAGAAGAAAGGCTTCAATAAGAAAGTGTGTGGGAAATACCCAACGCTTTAGGGAAGCACCGTTATCAGCTGGGAATTTTTACTTACAAGGTATCTCTCGGTATCCACATTCCAAGGCATGAAAGTAGTTCATAAATTCCCTCACTGGGATTTTAAAGGTTTCAAACAGCCCCATGTCTTCAAAAAGCCTGTATGATACCTGGAAAAAAAAAAAAACCAAACAAAACCACCATCCTGCTAAATAGACGAGTAAAAATCTAAAAACTAGATATAAAAATAATTGTCAAATTACCGCATGAAAACCTGCTTTCCTAGTAGTATTTTCTCAAGTACGAGCTATTAATACCAAACAGTTCTCCTCACTCCTTCATTACACCCTTCCAGATATTCTTTTCTCCCTTTCAGGCATACGGATCCCCCAAAT
The DNA here is from genome assembly GCA_013400135.1 of Rhinoptilus africanus. Classification (NCBI taxonomy): domain Eukaryota; kingdom Metazoa; phylum Chordata; class Aves; order Charadriiformes; family Glareolidae; genus Rhinoptilus; species Rhinoptilus africanus. The sequence goes on from VXBO01014694.1 coordinate 85,727, forward strand.
TTTGTAAGCACCTCAGAAACATACACACATAAAGGAAGATACCCAGAGATCCTTAGCGTCTTGGGAAAAATTTCCTCACAAACTTCTCCAAGGAACATCCATGAACCAAATCAATTCGCAGAAAAGGGGGAACAAGTGAAAGAATGACAGAAGGAGAGAACCATTTGGATCCTCTGCATTATCTCCTTTCCCCCATTTTGGAAGTCAAATTGGAAAAGCGCCTTCGACATTACTTTAGAGGCAGCAACCAGCAGAGGAAGCAGAGCTGCTCCAAGTGTTCCTGTACGGAAAGATGACTGCAGACACCCAGGAGAGGCTGTACTGTAAGGGATAATGTGATGGATGAGGAAGGGGGTGCTCAGGAGAGACGAGTGCTCAGAAATGCAGCAGCTGCTGCAAACCAGACCCTTTTGAAGACAAGTTTGAACTTGACATACAGAACAGTTGGACACAGTAAAATTACTGTCTGACCTTTTCACTTATTTAACAAATTGGACCCTAAAGCCTTTCAGCTTCTTTATTTATTTACTGCTGTTAGCTAAATCCTGTCCTTTTGATGCCATCTGTCTGGTAATGATCTGTCTGGAGCTAAGCAATCTGAAGCACGTTGGGAATGATGAGTGCTATTCTGATAAGAAATTGCTACAAATTATGTTTCATTTTACACCTGAATGTAAATCAAACAGCTGTCCACACCCATTTCTTTCCGTATATTGTGGATATAAATTGGGACGTGTGAGCTGCACCTAAAGTTTAATAAGGAGAAACTTGAAATGTCCCGCAACTGTGGATTTTTACAGTAAGAATAATAAAAAAGGATATGAATTTGCAGCCTTAATGATCTTCCCCTGCCTCGCCACCGCCTCCCCTTGTAGCCATTCCCTACTCTCTGGCAAAGGCCTGCAACAGGCAGCGATGATGCAGAGACAGGCTGAGCGCGGTGTCTGACACCAGGATGCCCCTCTAATGACACGTATCTGACAGTTGGGGTTCTGCTGGTGGCCCCATCTCTTACTTCTATTCCTACCGTAGCTGTAAGCGCCCCTAGCAATGCAGTTGGAAAAATCACTGCTGGTGGTAATTTCTCTTCGTGGCCGCAGCTCTTGCCCATAAAGTGAAATGTTCTTCATAGCAAAGGAGATAAGAAACTACTGAATTACAGTGCTCTGGAAGACACAGAATCATAGAATCACAGAATCACAGAATCCTAGGGTTGGAAGGGACCTTAGTAGATCATCCAGTCCAATCCCTGGCCAGAGCAGGGTCACCCAGAGCAGGGGGCACAGGAACGCCTCCAGGCGGGTTTGGGATGTCTCCAGAGACGGAGACTCCACCACCTCCCTGGGCAGCCTGGGCCAGGGCTCTGCCACCCTCAAGGTAAAGAAGTTCCTCCTCAGGTTTAGGTGGAACTTTCTATGTTCAAGTTTGTGCCCGTTCCCTCTTGTCCTGTCCCTGGGCACCACTGGAAAGAGCNGAGCTTAGAGTAAAAGGTAGAGCCTGTAGAAGGCAAAACTTTACTCTCTGGAAAACCCCATGGTATCCTCCTGTACTGAGGCAGAGGGAAGAGACTGACTTTATGCATAAAACTGCATAAAGTTTTATGCAGATTAGAAACTGCATAGAGTTCTGTTTCTCTATCTGGAATCACGGCTGAAGTAAATCAGCTGGGATCCAAACTTTCAGCTACAGAGAGGTGAAGCATTTTACGCTCTAGTCTTAGACCATTAAATGGTGAGCTTCCTATTTCCAGCAAAATATCCGCGGACAAAAAGAGGAAGCATAAAGACATGTTATTCTGCTGGACCACACCTTACTGGTCTCCACTACCAATACTGGACGGGTATCTTCAATAAAGCATGTCATAAAAGCATGTTTTTCCTCCCCCCTGGACGCGAAGGGGTGGAATTCCACAGCAGCTGAAAAGAAGCAAAGATGATTGCGATGGAAATGAATGATAGCTCTTCCCCATGACTTGGAGTAAAATGGTATTGTTCTCTGCAGTCATTAGAAAGTGTAAACAGCCAAGCAAGACATTTAGACATTTTTGTAATGTTTTCTTTCTTTTTCTTTTTCTCTTTCTTAACTAACACGGAGGAGGAAGGGGAAAAGGCAGGTCAGAAAGAGGAGAAAGGGTATTGATGTCTTCCAGAAAGTCAAAAAACCGAATTCCTTCGTTTAAAAAAAAAAAAAAAGAACCCCCCGCAAACTGTGCCATTTTGTTTATGTTTTGTCCTGGATTAACCATTTTTAAAGACTACTATCTTTTCAAGTCCTTCATCCCCAGACCACGTGCTGCTTCCCCAGCTCCCTGGCAGTTGCTGCCCCATCCCACGGGCTGAGCACAGTGCTCTAGCAGCGGCGGTGCGGACAAGCCCAGGGAATCTCTGACGGCCACCAGGCGATGCCTGACAGTGGGAGCTCCACGCTGCCTCTTCCCACCCATCTCCATTTTCTGCTTGTTCCCGCAATTATTGCTAACACTCGAACGAATTATTTATAACTCGGACACTTTGGGTGGTGCTGCCTGAGGAAGGACAAGCAATTCTCCTAACGATTCCTAATGGAAGCTTTTTTTGAGAGTGGGGCTCGTTATTCACACATAGCTCCTCTCCTGGGTGTTGCAGGCACACATAGATGGGTCTTGACAGAGAACATGTGCAAAGTTTAAATCAGCGTTTCCCCCCTCATTGTTTGCAGGCAACCCTCTGGCACTTCTTTTTTGTCTCTTGCATTTGCTGCCTGCAAACATGAGCTTTAAGTCGTGGGCACCTGGTCTCTGGCTCTGATAAACATGACTCCTCACAAGGGCTCTTGGGATGATCCTGGGAATATTCCATCCCCCGAGGATTGATTTCCCTTGCTCCTTCACATAACGGTTGCATTTTCTCTCTCCAGAAGTCATGTGTGATGATGAGATGACCAAACACTCTCCTTGGCAGTCCCCAGGGTCCGACTCACACCCTGCCGCGGTGCTGCTCGTGCATGGAGAGCACAGGAGCATCCCCGGCTTCCCTCACCTCTATGGGACCAGCAACAAAAGCTAGAGAGAGTCCTTGCCTCTTTTTCGCATTATTTGCTTTCCAGAGAAAATGAGTTTCTCTTCCACAGGTTTTAGTTTTATAGGAGCTATAAGAAGAGCGTTAAGTGTGGATGAAGACATTATCTAACTTTACGGCCTGTTGTGAAGCATCAACGCAGCTGGAGAACTTCGCTGTTCCTTTCGGAAATGAGACTGCTACGCAAATTCCTCTCTAATCCCTCTCATGCATATTTGCTAGTGTCTCATTTACAGTGTTTGCCACTGTATTTTGCACACACTTTTTTTTTTGCACAGATGCTTTTATGGCCGCTGAATGGTTTGGGGTCTTTTTATATGTCTAAATCAATTTCAAATTCCAAAAAGAAGAAACAGACATCTCAAGCAGCTTTAAAGATGCTAAGCCAGCATTTGCTTTCTAAACTGAATGCTTCCCTAGAGGCACGCGTCAACTCTGCTTTGTTCCATCTCATAAATTTAACCCAGCAAGGCAAACACAGTTAATTCAGCTTGTTAATTTACTTATTTTAGTGGGTGAGTCCATTTAATGGCAAAATACAGAGAATAAATCATTAGAGCTTTTGTTTTCCTTTGTTTATAATATCCCAGGATTTAAAAATTATACAAGAAAAAGACAATACTTTTAAATGGAGAACAAGATTTGTTTATTTAAAGTTCTCTTATTTCTGACAATAATTTCATCAGGGACATAGGAGTAGGTTGGGGAAAGAACTAAAGGAACTATTCTTATTTTATGAACAAGGTTGAGCTTGCTACATTCTGCTCTTAGGGAGTGTGAGTTATTACAAACAGCTGATACAGAAAATGTTGAATTTTGATCACAAATATTATTTATTTAAGCTTTGCTATTTTATTTCACAGGCCTCATTTTGTGGCACTGCAAAATGGATAATGTGCTAGAACCTGGGCAAAAAGCCGATGTTCAGAAACAGGGCGGGGAGCTTTCTTGCTAATTGAGGGAGGCATAGGGGAATTGTCCTCAGAGGTACAGAACTCCATGCAACTTGTTAAAGTGCTCAGAATCACAGAATCATACAATGGGTGAGGTTGGAAGGGACCTTTAAGATCATCAAGTCCAACCATTAACCCCCCCTGACAAAAACCCCTTCTAAACCCTGTCCCTCAGTCCCACATCGACCCTTTTCTGAAACACCTCCAGGGATGGGGAATCCACCCCCTCCCTGGGCA
>VXBO01014694.1:90016-116478 GCA_013400135.1 Rhinoptilus africanus
TGCCCGCAGCCCAGGGATCCAGCCTGTCCAGCTCCCTCTGCAGAGCCACCCCCCCCTCCAGCAGATCAACATGCCCGCCTGGTTCAATGTCATCTGCATCTCAAAACCTATAGAGGTATCCATGTAAAACCAGAATAAATTTTGGCTCATCCAAACTGTTGGCTATGCCGTTAAAAAAAAGCCTTGTTTTTCCTTGTGTTTAATTTGTCATTCTGTAACATGCTTTGCTGTTAGAAAACACCGTGACCAACAGCATCTTCCCTGACATTGGCCACTTTTAAGATTTAGCTGGACAGGGCGATGGGCCACCTTGTCTAGACTGTGCTTTTACCAAAACACATTGCATCAGATGATCCGTGAGGTCTCTTCCAACCTGCTATTCTATGAGTCTAGAAGAGTATTTTCATCACACATTCACTCTCTAGTGCAAAAGCATCTCAATGATCACCACTGAATTTACATCAATATCCTCATCCAGCCACAGTTTGCCTATTTCTTTAAAATTAACCTAGGGAGCTGGCAGGCTGGTTAAACATAGATGTTACTTGCCAAGCTACAAAACGCTAAAAGGCAGACCGCAGAATAAATCTGAATTCATGCTGTGGTTTTCTTGGTTGACCACTGGATAATTGAATGTAGCTGAATAACAGTTAAGACACCAAGGGACCAAGATTTGATACAGCATTCTCTGGAGCTTGTTCCACTGAGATCTGCCTGACACACTAATCTCTGTGTTTGGGGGTGTGTGTGTGTGTGTGTGTTAATTGTCCCACATTATACCAATTAACATAATCTCTTCTTTCCAGCACTCAGCACTACATAAAGCCTTGTAAAGTGATCCTAGATCGGTCAGGTTCTCTTGGGATTTTATCCCTTCCATCCCTAAATATAATTACTTGCCTTTCCTGTTTAATAAACCTCAATACTTCTGTAAGAAGAAATGGCTCGTTTGTCAGCATGCCAGGAAAAGGGGCGTAACACAGCCGAGAGTTCAGCCATGAAAGTGATTATGGAAGTGACATTGATCGTGCTGGGTAGAGACGGGCTGTGTCGGTACTTGCGTTCAACACAAAGGAGAGAATGAAAAACCGACAGTTGAAAGAAAGATGAGTAAACTCTCACATCCTGATACATAGTAAATTAGTCTTCCCTATGTAATAATTATATAAATTTACTATCAAAGCGCAGACTCTTTAAAAATGAGGGTATATAGCATGTCTACTTTTTCTTCCACTTCTTGAGACCTCGCTTCCTTGTACAGCCCAACTGAAATCTCCAGTATAAAAAAGGACCAAAGTTCTGTATTTCCCACATCAGCTGAGTATATTTACTGTTTAGCCCTCCCATGCTAAACCCCATGTGAAATACTGTCACGAAGAACTCGGTGAGGGGTGTCAGCACCTCCCACAGAGAGCAGTGTATATGCAGAAAGGTTTATGTAAACTCATTGGCACAGAGCAGCAGGCAAAATAAGTGTGTGGGGTTTTTTCTTTCACATTTTTAAATTTTAAGATACAGATATTTAAAAGGAATGTAATAAGACAGAGTTCATATTGTCAGCTTTGAATTAGGTGGCAGGGATCACAATTCATTGGATGGCCAGCTTGTAAGGACAATGGGTCTTAACCCTACTTTGTGTAAATCTGTCAAAAATCTAGCCAGTCATTGGAGACAAGATAGCCTTCTTACCTGACTGAGAATCCGACCACATTTCTTTCCAATTTTTTCCACCAAATCAAAGATTGGGAAGTTCCAACTATTTAGCTGCTCCATCAAGGGATCCAAGTTGTCCATAACCAGAGGCTCGGGAGCAAGTACAGGCTTGTCCTATGCCAGCAATCAGAGCAAAGAGAAATTTTAGTTCTGTGAAGCATCTCATGCAAAAATTTATGCTCTTAAAAACTAAGGTCATATTAGCATCTTCTATAAGCTGATGGTACTTGACTCAGCTCAGCGGAGATGTATGTCCCCATTACTACCAGCCCTGCAGCTAGTCACTCTCCTTTATAATTTGTTTCACTTGAATTAATAGGAAATTCTGTATATGGAACATCAGCCTCTGAACTTATCCATGAGACACGTTCATTCATTCATTCATTCATGGGAATCATTCATTCATGTCCAAGGGAGTCTGCTTCATTGTAAAATTTGCTGCAGTACAGAGGGAAAAGCAAAAGCATTCCATTTCTGCTTTCCCATCAGGACCCATTTGTTATAATCTAAAATAGTTAATGGAGCTCAGTCCAAGTGAAGAGCTGCACTTAAACTAAAACCTACCTGTTTTTCAAGGTCTGCAAATAAAAGACGGGGTGTGTCTCTCCTTTCACATTTCTCCCTGTATACTTCCTTCAATTTCATTATTATGAAGAAACAGCAGATGAGTAAATGCTAAAATATCTCAAGAAAAATGCCTTCTCAGCACGTCCAACTCCAGCTCAACAGATCACAATAAATTTTTTGAGAGCTCATGCCAACTTAAATTTATGAATTCAGTTGTACAACAGGCTGTGGAAAATTTAACTAAACAAAGCTTTCCCTCTACATCTCAATCAAGTTTACAACTGCATACAGTAGTCATGAGATGACCAGCGCTTGTTCACCATACTGCAATGTTCTTATGCTCAAGACACACGCCAACAATGATATCATGCAGACAAGTGTTAATTTGTTTTAAAATAAGGACCAATGTATATATCAGCCAAGATTGAAGGCCATTGAGAAGCTGAAGTGGCTGGACAGGAAGACTATATCATGCTGGTAGTCTGAGAAGATAATTTCTCTTTCTTCCAGTCTATTCCTTTTAAAGGCAATGCTAATACAGAAGCCAAACATTTCAGAAATGCCTAATTCCAGATCCATAAACGTGTATTTATTCATCAAAATAGATGGTTACTGTTTCACAACTGGCCGGTGCTTAGCAGCTCTCAACACATTTCAATGGTTCCTTTTAATTCTTGAAAACTCAATCTTCCTACTGCAAGGTAGAAACCTGCTGCCTGCTGCAACTGCTGCTTAAAACCATGGTCACAGTCTTTAGACACCCCTAGGGTTGTTTTTTTTGTGGAGGTTTTTGGTCGTTGGGGTTTTTTTTCCTGCCCCCCTCTCCCCCCAGTGTCAGTACACTTTCTATTGTGCAAGCGGAACTTAAACGAGCTACCTCAGGTGGTATCAAGGGATGCAGAATGATGGTCTCAGGCGTGTACGTCCTACAGACGGATCCCTTCCGCGTCTGCTCTTTGGAGCAATCTGACTCATCATCATTTTGTACGATGTCGCTGCTGTCACTGTTGTTGGTCTCATAGTCAGAAGTGGCTTGCGCAGGATCGTCTACAATAACAAATCACAAAGCTTGTTGTGTGAACAGCGAGGATTGCATCAAAGTCATCCTGTGACCTTCTGAATAACAGCAACAGGATCTCTGACTCAGAATACATATGTGCTGCTTGGCTGGGTCCAAAGTTGGACAATCTGTCCAAAGGCATTAAAGCATATACCCTGCAGAGTGTAAAAAACGGGATGAGGGATTGAAGAGGGAGAAAAATTTTGAGGACCGTTATTTAAGCTGACCCGATTAGATGAGGGAAAAAATATTTCCTTTATATTTTAACTCCATTCTTCATGAGCATTTTGCACATTTTGTACATACAAGAAGGAAAGGAGCCTCTAAGACAATTTGTATGGTCTCACCTACACATGTTCTCCTTTGATGACAGACAGGCATACCTGCCCTTTCACTGAACGACTGCTGAATTTGAAGGGACGAGGAGTTTTTGATGGACAAAGAATTACCTGTTCTGTTCAGGGTGTGTGTGGCACCGTCATTTCTATCTAGTGTCCCATCACCAGCTTCTATTTGGTTATAGGGTCTGCCACAGCTGAAATACATCAAGAAACATGCACAATATAAAGAACCACGCACATTAGACAGTCTTATGCAAAATGATTTCCTGCTGACAGTGTAAGATTATGTCATACAGTATAAGATATGGTACCGGGTATATTCTACAGAAAAAGAGAGTGAGCTGAAGTTTTATTGGAAGTCAGGAATGTAAAAAGACAAAAAATATAAAAAGACCTTGGATTGGCCACTGCCATTAAATTTGTGTTGCCAACAGTAAACCTTTACCATCTGATTTTTTTTTTTAAATTAATTTTTTATTCTCTAATATTTTGCCATTACTTCAGCGACAAGACACCGAGTACATCAGAACCAAGGAGACGTTTTGGACAGAACACGAGGTGAGTGATCTGGCATCCAGACATTTATCAACGAAACAAGAAGACCAAGTTTGCTTCATCATTCCCAGAACAGAAAGCTATTGTGGGAGGGATCATACTATCATGGCCTTTCCAAACGACTGGCTCTTCCCTTCCATTAAATACTTTGTTCATTGTGTGTGATTCTCTTTAAGCCCTAAACGTGAATTGAAGACCAATTGGAACATTTCAAAGTACAATGGCCCAATACGATTGAGGCTAGGACCTGAAGGATCAATGATGTATCATGAAAACATGACAGAACTTAATAAATCTGAAGCCTCACTTAGCAGTATTACATCCAATTTGTCCATGAAAACCTGACATTCTTTGGTTTGAGTCAGTATTTTGTGATGTATCTTATATATAACAGCCTCTGCAAAGCAATTACTACAAAATTATTTTGTTTAGTCAAACTTCGCACTAGAAACTTTGCACCAATGCAAGTTCACCATATAAAAATGACAAAATCCTATGGCAGATGGCTTTTGACTGGGTCGTCCAAAACATATTGAGGAGCTTGGTAAGCCCTGCAAACATAATGAATTCCCGAAAGAATTTTAAATAAAAATACAAATCTGTATACAACGATACTTGTAGTGCATAGCCAAACAAATCCATCTTGTACCACTCAGGTTTAAAAATGAGATGGAACAAAAAGTATTAGTGTCTCTCTCCCGCATTCCTTGTGGTTTCCACCAGGTCAATGCTAACAAGCCAAAATGTAAAAGTAAAAGAGAAAGAGAGACTTTGACTGGTTATAATGCCACAAGGCTTTTGCATCATTAAGGCTGTACCTCTTTATTTTCAGAACATATGCAAAATCACACTGATTTAATATGTATGGTCCACATAAAACACTGAATTAAAAAAAAACATTACTGAGCTACCTGGTAGAACACTTGAAATCTGCTCTATGTCAGAAGTAAACATGCCCATACAACTTTAATTCAATACCCTTCATGCACAGGCACTATAATACACTTCTTAACCACAGGATGGTTTAACGTTTTTTTCCACAGGATTCCTGTCTCATCCACCAAGCAAAATGAAAAAATTATTATCTACAGGTTATTTTAACAGCATTGCCTAGTATATGTTCTTGCTTAAGACAGTTTTCAAACTGCTGTCCTACCACATTTCACTTTGTAAGTGGAAAAAAAGGTACCGGAAAACTTCTGCCTTGATGCCGCTGCCTGGGTGGATCTGACTTAAAGCACTGAACCCATCAAGGGTTCATTTTCTTTTTTCTTCGTTACTGGAGGGAGCATTGGTGTGGTGGTGGCAGACGTTTCTTGACTTAGTATTACTTTGAAGCAAGGCTGGTTTTTTGGCAGTAAATGTAAGGGACTGCATATCATGAAGACTAGAATCTACAACGTGAAAGCTCAAACATTAAAAGATTTATTTCCAGGGTTTGTTAATTTAACTCTCTCCACTTGTCTTAGCTATTTAATTTTGATTGGGGTTTTTTTGTTTGTTTTGGGGTTTTTTGTATGCCTTTTTTTTTTTTTTTCCAAATTGTGCTTACATTAATAAGGAGTGAATTATTTATGTGCTGTTCATTCAGCTTGTATCTGGGGATATGACATCTCTATACACTAATGGCCAGAAATTTGACAGTGCTTATGATTTTTCAGTGGACGTTAAAGGGACAGTGATGATTAGTAATAGTGGGTGCCAATTCTATTAGCAGTCATTACACCATAATATTTGAAATAATGTGTTTGCTTCAAATAATCAACAAAAAAGCCTGTGCTAGCAACGTAACTATTTGTAATGCTTACAAAGTCTAAACATTTGAAAACAAGAAAATTAAGAACCTAAATATACTATGCATATTAAATATACTATACTACATAGACCACATAAGACAGCAGTCGCATAAAAGCTAACGAGCATTTTACCAATGATTACACTGAAATCAACTATCAAGAAAACATATATCATTACTATCTACAACAACCCTGCATTGATTTTTCTTTTTTATGCAGCTGTTAACCATTTTTCTTAATGGAAGACTTCCAGCGATAATTGTTACTCGTTAAAGTAGTAATATTTTGTTGAAGTAGTAATAAAGGCACAGTTTAACAGGACAGGAGCACATTTATGGCATATTTCTTATGTGAAATATAATGTTCATTTCAAATGAATCAGTGCAAGTCCCAGTTTTGCAATACCTTTGAAAATCTTTCATTGAGAAAGATTTCATTGAAAATCATCATTGAGACACATTCAAAGTCACGTGGCTGATGACAGAAAGTAAAAACTATTTCCAAAGACAGTCAAACTTGCTAATATTTAACGCAGCACATTGCCTCAGGTGACGTGCTCTCTGCTGGCTAGCCAATAATCCCAAATTACTCACTATTATGACCAAAAGTAACATCTAATCAGTAAGGCAACCTGGAAACTGCACTGGAACAGGCTTCTAAATACCAGTGATTCCCACTATTGTGAACAGGACACATACTGCAAACTCCAGTAATTTAACTTAACAGCTATTAACATAAGATAAGCAGAACAACAACTTTTGCAAAATGTCGATTTTGCAAAGCAGGTCTATGTAAAATAATAACGGGCTACTTTAAAGTGTGAAATTAAACTGTGTAACTCAGCAGTAGGAAGAACTCACTTGCAGCTGATTTAAAAAAAATTAAACCCCAATGCTACATAACCTGAGTCTGCCCTAGGGAGGGCAGGATCCACCCCTTCTGAGAGAGTGCCCAAAATGACATAGTTTTCAGGAATTGTTGGTACACCTTTACCTGAAGGCTACAGGCCAGCAGCTTTTATCCCTAGCAGTCAGATTTTTCTACCAAACATCAGGTGCCAGTTGTGAAAGACTTGGCCTGGGACCTGAAAGTGACTGTGTTAAAGGCATGGCATGAGAAACACAAATTGTTAACCTGAAATCCAGCTCTAGAATCTGCAAGTTATTGAGGAAGAATTTATTTATGAATCAGACGGTGCATCTGACATGAGTAAAAGCTGTAAATATAGCTAACCGTCTTGCACTTTAAAAGCACTTTGTAGCATCAATCTACACAACTACTCATGTACTAAGAACTGCTTAGATATGGTGAAATACCAACATACAATACTCCAGCAAATTACACAAAATTACGCGGGCCAAAAAAAGCTTGTACGTGAGAACAACTTGAAATTACTCCAACGCATATCAAATTACTATCTTACCTGCTGCAGATGACAGAGGGGCTGATAATAGGGTCTGACAGGCTAGGTGCGCTCTGAGTAGAGGTTAAGACTTTGTGTGGCTTTAAGCCTTGCTTGGTGTCAGTATCTGTAGAATCTGGAAACGACACGGAAGCTGTTTTTCCGGTAGGACTCGTGGCAGGCGTCCCCTGAATCGGTGAATGGCAGGGGGAGGTGAGAGGTGAGATATTTGGCGGGATACCTGGCAAGAGAAGAGAAGAGTCTGGTCAATTAACAGGAGTGGCAGATGGCTGTATGAGTTCACCGTGCAGAAATACTCCTCTTGGGATGCGCAGGGACCAGCATAGCTTCCAAACGGAAAGAGAAAACCCTCCTCCGCTCTGAGCCAAGCCCACGGCTGTCACAGAGAAATGAAGCGCCATTAATATCAGCCACTTCTACCTGCTGAAGATCTGGCTCAAAATACGAAGCATATTCTTCCTGTTGAGTAGGATGCACTAACTGGCAGGCATGAAATGAAAGGGATGCGCTAGTGGTGTGGCTATTGGTATTAACATGTTCCAGCGACAGAGGCACCAAACTCCAAAGAGGCAGTTCCCAGACCCATCGGCAATTTCTCATTGCTTCACTGACTCCCATCTGTAATGCAGGGACATGAAAGGCTTACACACACTCCCAGAAAATTTTGAATTTCTGCATGTGTGAAGGCTAGCAATAAACCCAAAAAGAGCAATATTTAGTTGTCATACATTACATGAATATAAAATATTGCACTTCTGGTGCTGTTTCTGCATTCCTCACACAGATTTTGGCCTTGACCTTGTGCAGATTGAGTTTATTTTTCAATATCTGCCGCTCACTATGGGAGACTTAGGACCCTTACCTGCATCACATGGTAGTCTACTGTGAGCTGGCGTGTCGGAAACTGCCAACATCCACACGTGTGAACACTAGCAAGATGCAGTTCTCTCTGCCCCCTATTCTATCTAAGCACCGTTGCCAGGATGAAATGCATCAGCCAGTCCCGCGTTGGAGACAAAGTTCTGCCTTCTCTTCGAATCCACTTTACATTTCCTAGTCTCAGGCAAAAAAATTCACAATAAAGTGCAGGGGAGCAAAGATATACTGTCTTGAAAGGAAATGCATGTGAATTGACTTAATCTCCTGAGCTTTGTTCTAAAGTTTGTATGAAATCAGCCCCAGTTCATTTACCACGTTCATCTTCAAAGCCAAATGATATTAAAGAGCTTGAGAACTTTAACTGGTTTTATGTTTGAACTGTGCCCACTATCTAAATGCATTCCAGACACAAAAATTATCTCAGAATAAGGCAATATGTTGACCTAAGTTGATGAAATACTAACCTTGCAGGATATATGTGTACAGTTCCAGTGTTTTTTTTCCTGATAACAACATATTGTAATATGAGGTTAAAATATGATTTCCTGTTGACAATCCAAGAATTAAAAATAATCTCTGACAGCTACTACTCTGTAATTTTGAGATACCCAGCATCTCCTAAGTTTTTATTAGGGTATTTCTTCAGTAAACATGTGGTATGTATTATTGCCTTAATTCAATGACTGCAACTAGGATATTATGCGAGTCTGGAGATCAGAGACCTAATGCCTACAGAGCAATTAAAAAGTTATCAGATGGCCATGACATATGGAAATAGCTTTAAAACACAGAAAGCCTCTGTTTCACATTTACTGATCCTTTGAGATATCTGCTTTCCATCCAACAAAAATATGTCTTTAAAAACATTTCACAGTCTGTTAGATGTACAGAGGATTGAGCTGGATTATTATCTATCTTTGAGATATATGTAATATAGGTAATCTTCATGACTGTTAGAGAATACAGTATATATGGCCATCTTTCAACAATTTAAAGCAAGTCCTGGGATTTTAAACAGCAATTTTCACAATAACGTTTCTGATCACAGCTGGATTTCTAGTGCTAGTTTGGGGTCCCATCTCTTGAAATATGTTTGCTTGTGTTTTTTTCTTTTTTTAAAAAAAAAGAGTAATTTACCAGGTTAGGTAACTAAAAGTAAATATATTTACCAGAAAAATGCAAAGCTACTTTCAATAATCCAACATTTAACCATTTATTGGCAAAAGTGAGAGAAAACTTATCTTGCTACAGAAAGGAATTTTGAACAACCAACATAAGAGAAGATGAAAAATACAGACAGAACTTTTTTAAGTACATCCATCTACTTAGGTCCTCCAGAACTTTTACACATGTGCAGTGATGAAGAAACGAAAAAGTAACTTCGATGTGATGTGAAATTACATATGAAACCCCTTGAGTTTACCTGAGAATTTTGCCAAAATAGGTATAATTAGCAGTATTTTAAAATGCTAATGGTTTCATGTATAATTAAAGACATATTTTGTAAATTAACAGATTTACAGGTTTATCCAGATGGGGTTCTACCAAGATTTACTATATATTGCTAATGGAGCCACTATATAAAAGTCTGATTTATATTAACTCCTGCAAATTGAAGCAATTCTTTAGTTGGAACATAAAAACAAATTCTCATTGAAAGTGCATAATTGTCTGAATTGTCTGAATAACAGTCTGAAACATCAAAATATCACTCTTCTGCACAAAATGCTAAGCCAAAATTTTTACTCCTGTGAATCAGTGCCCCTAGGAATTGCTTGTGATGGACTGGAGCTCTCCATCACCGGGGAGCTCACATTACTGGGCAACAGAGATGACCATTAACACATTTTGGAAGCAGAAGACTAAACGTAAAACTGACCGATGGGTTTGGTAAGTCTCATTTTCTATGTATAAAATATTAAACGCACACACATACTCCCTCCTTTCAAGTTATTAGGCTTTCCTTTCAAGTTATTAGGCTCAAGTTGGATTTGCTTTGTTCTAAAACAAATTCTTGGATTCTTGGTACTATAGCTCCATTATTTCCCAGTTTTGATTTTACTCATTTGCCTATGTGCCTATTGTCTTATAAGATAATATCGTGTTACTTAATCTTCACTGTGGTATAACTTCTGTACAGCTTCTGTACAAGAGGAGATTAAATAAGCTCTTCAGTCGGAAAAGAAGATGCGATGTGACGGTGCTAGATATGCAGAAGAATTGTGCAGCCATATCTTCAAACGCATCTCTAAGTTTGGGTTCTCTGACTTTTCAAAGTCAGGCCTCAGGCACCTATCAATTTCCATATGATGTGTGGGTGGTCAGGATCACTGCATAACATTCTCTCAACACTATTCCATTTTTTTTTTTTTAAAAAAAGGGACGATTTTAAAAAGGAAGGCCTTGTGATCACTTTGAATTCCAAGTTAAAGCATGGGCACATTCCTTTATCCTGCATTTGTACACGGAAGAGAACCACACTACTATGGATTAAGACTGATTCATGGTTGTCATATTCCACATTTCATTATCAATTAAGAAGCCACTTTCTCAATTCCTTTTCCTCAGTTAAAAAAAGAGTCATTTTTTTTAAAGGCCCTACCTAAACGCTGAGTAAAAACCCCCATATTTCTCATCTCTAAAAATCAGTAAGATCTAGCTGGACTTTCTCAATAACAAATACACAGAAATACAGCTCTGAGTTATAATGGCTACACCTTGGGTACGTTTGCATACGATAGGTCAGTTGCTGCCTACAGCTCTGAATGGCATTATGTAGATTGTGCTTCAAGAAACCTCAGTCAGGCAATAAACACAGGCAGATCATTTAAGAATTGTTATAAAAACACTCTGTTCTCAGCCCTGTTGTAGTCATGGGAATTACACGGATATAAATCGCAACACGTTTTAGTATTGCACTTGCTGCGTCGTGTCATGACTAACCTCCATAAATCATAAATTCAAAACATTTACAATGGCATTCTATGAGCTATGATATTTTAAGCTACAGTGTGTTGTTTGGTTGTTTTTTTTTTTTTTTTAAGAAAGGAAATAACTATATTTATATTGATGGAAAAATAAGAAAAGCCACGGATTGGACGGAGACCAAAAGCAGCTGCGTGTGCTAGTCAGGGGGAAGCAGCTAAGTGAGGCACAGACACAACCGCCCACTCACCTTGTCGGCTCTGCCTTTTGGCGTTCAGGTGGTTGGTAGAAGACATGGCGTAGGAGGTGGAGAAGGACCTGCTCTTTGTGATTGTCATCAGAATTGAGCTGTTCCAGGAGTCAGCGCTGCAAAACCAGAGCACAAACAAGCATCGTTTGAGACAGTAAAAAGCCCAAATGGCAGATCTTCAGAGGTTAGGAGCCACAGCAAGAAGTATGCGATACCGAGATTGCACAAAATCCGACATGGAAAACAACTATCTGTTGGCTGAACTGCTATTTGTGGGGTGTATTGTATTCAGCAAAAATATTTACAATGCAGACACTCCAAAGCTGGACTTCCTTCAGTGCCTGTTCCCTTTATTTATACAAAAATGTCTTCATTATATTGTTCTGACAATACAAAGAGCCTCAAAAGTTGACTTGAAATTCAAGTTAAATTTATATTCTCTTTTAACACCTCCTTACAGCAGTTAGAAGTACCAGAAGTTCTCAGTGTAAATGAAAATTCAGCCTCCCTTGACTCCTCTGCTGCAACTCCCTTCGGGCACCGGAGGAGCTCCTCAGGACGCTGGAAGAGGCTCCCAAGAGCCCCGCACCACTGCTGCTAGTGGTGTTCCTCTTCTCTGAGCAAAGCTCTTCATGCTCTAGCCATGCTTACGCTTGCATTCTCAAAAAAAAAATCACATTGACAGATCCTTAAAACATTATTCCCTGATCCAAGAGAGATTCACAGAAAGAAAACAGGGTGCATGTGTCTGTATGTGTGGGGAACAAATGCTGGTCCCCTACAACAGGATGGGAGCGTGATTTCAGCCTTCAGGCTGTAACTTCTGTGTGCCAGAAGAGGCCAGACAGCTCTGTAAAGCAGGAGAACTGTATTTATCATTGTTTTCCTGAATAACACTCATCAAACGTCAGCTCCTTGCAAGGACATAGCGCTGGTTCTCATCACGAGGCCTATGACTTCTCTGGACAGATCCACTAAGCCTCCCAGGCTCCACATTTCTCCTCAGCCTCACATCCAAGTGATGAGATGACATGCAAGGCAGAAGACAGCCTTTTAAAGCAGCCTAGTCCCGGCTGAACTTGAAAAAAAAAAAAAGATGAGGGGGGAAAAAAGAAAATGTTTTGAAAGAAAAAAGCATGTAACATTTTCTTAACTCTACAAACACCTTACTGGTTTGAAAGAGCAAGCACTACCTACAAAATACTTGCTTGTTGTCTTCGTTGCCCCAAATTCCTATAATCTGCAGTGAAGTATGACGAAGAAAGAATCCAGCTGGCTTTTTAATTATTTTGGTTTGTTTGTTTTGTGGTTTTGTTTTTTAATTGTCAGGAAGAATATAACACACTGGCCCACTGTAAAGAAAACCAAAGCCAAACCAAAACAAAAACCCCCAAACCACATCCTTTGACTTCTTAAGAGAGAACCACTGGATATAGAAGTGACAGAGGGAAGGAATGAGGAAGCTCTATTATTTTTCCCCAACCATGTGAAGCTGTAAGAGGGCCGTGTCTTACCAGTTCAGTGACATGGGGGTGGAAGTATACACGATTACTAATCTTAAACAGAGATTTAAGGGTGATTCTTGCAAATATTTGACCATAGAAATCTAGAGGTGATGTCCCAGACTCCGAGGAATACGTTGCAGATTTTGTAACTGCAGAATCTGCCACAGGGCAATTCCAGAGACATTTCCCCTCTCCTACCCTTCAAGCCGTGAAATGTTCCTTTCTCTGTGACCTGTGGCGTGCTTGAATTTGGTACAGGGGAAGCGGCAGGTAATCAAGGTATTTATTTTTTCTTTCCTTCACATCGAAATTCTTTTCCTTGAAAGCAAATCTGTACTGGTCTGGCAAAATTTTTAAAGCTAAACTTATAGGATTCATTTTCCCCCTTTCTGGAATGCACATTGTTTCTCCTACTGGAAAAGAAGAACTGCAAACAGTAGGCTGGGAGGCTTGACAGAGCTATAATTATACAATTGGCGACATTAAACGTAGGAAGAATTGATTGTCTGCTTAGTTGGCTCATCGTGTAGAGTTATATAACAACCACAGAAAAAAGACCAACAATAATATTTAATTGCTCTCCTTCTCCCTTTGATTCCCATCTTAGGATGCTTACGTCCTATGTGAGAGTCTGGGATCAACAGTATAAATCAAATGCGCCCTGGGAACCACGAGTCGGTGAGTGAAGAACATTTCTACTCGGTTATAGCTCCTTTATATTTACTTTTGCTGAGATACATGGGACTCCTCTCAAAGGGAACTTTGGCTAAGCACCTATTTCTCTTGCATCGGGCATTCAGCGTACTCTGTAGGCTGCCTTCAGCATCTAGGCGCCCTGCGCCACAGCCTCCTCTGTGGGAAAGCTTTATGTATCTGGAAGATATATATTACATGTATCAAAGCAGCTCTCGGGGCTGCATTCGCCCATGCCATCCAACAGCAAACACTGGCAGTGGTGGGCCTTCTCGGGTCCTATCTTTTTCTCCACTAATGGCATCAAATTTTAAACCGGAGAAAACCACGTGAGTCTTCTGATGTCACGTCTCTGAATTCTCTTCTTGATTTTGGTGCTTTTCCTCTGCTCTTCCTTTCCCCACAGTAAAGCACGTTTCCACGCTTCCTCCTCACCCACCAGCTCCAAGCCGATAGCCCTTGCTGAGGTGGGGAGGGGACCTGAACTTTATTCTCACAGGGTGGCACCATAACGAGCAGGCTGCGTGACTCTGACTGCCTTCTGCTCTTCCTTTGAAGGCTCTGCTCCTTTCTGACTAGAACAGAAAAATATCCGTGGAGCCAGAAAGGAGGAAATCCTGTTCAAATAGCTACGGAACATCTCGTAGTTAACAGTGCCTGGGACCCAAGCCTCTCTTCTCACGGACGAGCGTGCTTCCCACAAGACGGACAGCCATTCCACTCGGATTCACTGGGTTATCTGCCACAGCCCTTGCGGAGGGTTAAATGCACTCAGCTCAGCCTATCTTGTAGCACGGATATCCCAAAAGGAGATGAGACCTACCTAGGTCTGAATGCCCTTAGGCAGAGAAGCAACTTTATTAGGGTAGACCTCCGCAAATGCCCTACACCAGCCAGCTGCCGGCTGTAAGCAAGTGAGCAGACAAAACTTTTCTCCCTCTGTTTCGTGGGAGGACTCGGTATTTTACGATGCTGACTCAGGCATCAGTCTCTGAGAAACAGAGAACGGGTAAGAGTGAGCAGGGAATACCTAACTGGTATAGTCAATCATAAGGGACTACAGCCAGAAGATAAACACCCGTTTCTTCAGAATGGTGAGAACCCTTGAAAATATGGGGCATTGGAAATGAATAAGTAAGTAAGTACATCATAACTAGAAGCGGGCACTCAGTCTGCACCCCAACAAAGCACCCATGTTTATCTGCTTCTTGTGGGAAATTAGGAAAAGCCTTTTAACTTGATGAGACACTTGGGATTAAGGATGGGACAATTGGGAGTCTGCATCCCAGAAACTAAACTCTGTGGTCAGCGGGAAAGAAGTGCTCCACTTCAGTGCTTAAAATTAGGGAAAGTACGGCAACCACCCCGCAGGAAAACTTTAGACTGTCCATTTCATTTTCAGCTTTGCTTTCAGATTCTCCTAGTGACTCTTCCTTTGTAATTTCACTGCTAGATTATTCGGGGTTTTTTTCCCCAATATTAACATATCTACTTAGACACTAAACTTCTCTCCACTAAATCACTTTTTGACTTATCTAACTCCATGTTTTATATTTGCCATCGATTGCTGCTATTGCATTGGCATGAGTTCATCCAGGGAGCCCTAGGTAGTTGTTATACTCTGGAATTAAGTGTGTACAGGGGATGCAGGGCGCGTACAGTGCTGTATGGTCTTATGATATTTCATTTCTACAGAGAGAAAAGCACAAAACTGTGCATTTTAGAAGGGCCCACTTGAAATCAGTGTTTGTGTTATGGAAGTTAGTATCTGGAGGATGGACAAGTGCTTTGTGAGCTGGTTCAATGACAGGACTACATCAGTAGGTGCATTCTTAGAAGTGATGTTCAGCAGCTGGGTTACTTGTTAGAATGGTTCCTTGGCTGGGCAATACCCATGGAGGAAACCACTGCATATCAAGAAGATTTTAACCACATATCCTGCCTTGTTTTCAGTTTTACTGCGCAATTCTTCATTTTGCTATCTTAAATTTATATTATTTTTTTTCCATTTTGCTTCACAATAATAGGAATAGTTTTGGCATAATCTGACTAAAATGGGAACTGCTACTTCTTTGGAAACCCAGTTTAGAGAAATGTGAAGAAGTAGTTCTAACATACTTTGGAGTCAGCATTTTTAAGTGAGGGACATCATCACACAGAACCAAAAAAATCTGCCATAAAAGAGAGAGGAGGTAATCTGTAACCTGGATGAAGATGATTCATGAGGTTTGATGCTGGCACTGCGATCCCTTCTCACTGGAGCTGGCTCCAACGTAGGTAATCCTGTGGCTGACGTTGTCGTGGTCCAAGTTGAGGACACTCGTCTCAGCAGTCCTGGAGGCAAACTTCTCCGTAAGCGCTAGAGAAAAATCAGTTGCTTAGAATTTACCTATGCTTACAAAAACTTCAAACAAGCAGAAGAAAAACCTTTCCATTGGATTAATTCTGCCTGACAACATCTAGTGAGATACCTTGAATTTGGACTCTCCCAAGTATCATGGTGCTTACGTTCTATTCAAATCAACACAGATGGTGCTTTAAATGCCTAGAGGGTCTGGACCATCCTCCCTATTTCAAGTTTAAAAGAAGGTGTATTCCCACAGCCCCTTAGCCACAGATGTTCGACACTCGAAGCTCGCACTGGAGTTCGCCAATGTTGGCTGTGCTCTTTATAAATTTTGGTTTTATGTGATGTGGCCCTTAAACAAGTCATCAGGGACACAAAGGTGACTGAGGGATTGGAGCGTCTGTCATAAAAGGAAAGGCAGAGAGAGCTGGGATTGCTCAGCCTGAAGAAGAGGGGGCTCAGGGGTGATCTTATCAATGGATATAAATACCTGAAGGGAGGGTGTAAATTAAAAAAACACAAACCAGGCTATTTTCAGTGGTGTCCAGTGACAGGACAAGAGGCAATGGGGCACACATTGAAATACAGGAAATTCCATTGATATGTAAGAAAATATTTTTTGACTGTGAGGATGACTGAACACTGAAAGAAGTTGCCCAGAGACCTGGGCATTCATGGAAATACTCAAAACCCAAATGGACATCCTCCTGAGCAACCTCCTCTAGGCTGAACCTAGAGAAATCCGCTCCAAGCACCACTTCCTTGAGCTGAGGGACTGGATTAAGCAATCTCCAGACTGGACTAGATGATTTCCAGATACAGTTTCAGCCTCAGCTGTTCTGTAATTTAAACTGTCATGAATCCTCAGAATTAGAGATTCAAGGCAAGACAGGCTGTAAGAAAAGCAAGGGAGGGGAGCTTCAACTGCTTTTCCTGCTATATCTGCCCAACCCAAAAATCACTCACTAAAATAAAACTTTCATGCATCGGGGTATGATGCCTCCTGAAAAGCTCAGAGAAAGCATCACTATTTACAGCACACTTGTCTTGGCCACCCTGCATTTTTCTTTCACCTGTCTCTTCCTTTGCTGCACTAATAGGGCTCACATTGTTTTTCTGAATTTTTGAAGGCAGACAATGAAAATAAAGGATGATGACAGAGAGTCTTTGCGGATATAGATTTGATGCTGCAGATGCTCCCATTTTGTAAATGTTTCTCTTGTAGTTCTAATGAAGTACTTACAGTTATTAACTGAAAAGAAACATGTCTCCGTGATGGAGAGCTTTGACTCTGTCAGAGGATTAAGAGATATGAGATGGAAGACACTTGTGGTTCTGAAGCTCAAACGTATAGATAAATATGTTAACATACTATCGCCTTTAAGGTAAAGACCCTACATCTATATTTAGACAAAGGACTGCAAACTATTAGTTCTATGAACCATAATACATCTAGGTCAGTGAATTCTTCAGCCAAATTAGTCCTCTGTAGCATTAACTCATTTCTTCATCCTTCATTTCCTTTCTCCTCACTAAGTATTATGCAAGGGGAAACTGGTATCTCTTCACTGTGTTTGCTCATGCGATGGCAGTGTTCTTCCACGTAACTTTTCTCCCCCGATCCTAGAGTACAGCCATTATAGACATGTACACTAAAATAAACTAGAAAATGGGCTTAGCAACCTGCGAACATCCATTTAATTTTTACAGCTGCTACACAGGCAAATGGGGTAATAATTATCATCACTCTAAAATATTTTAAAAAAAGAATCACAAGTGTTGCAATTCAAACGCCGGGAAATGCTGGAATGAACGCTAGCTGTGCCATTTGAACTGTTAAAAGCATTAGCCTGTGCAACGTACTCTGCCTATATTTAATTTTACAAGGGAGATTGCGGGACAAAAGTATTTTGGTTTAGTTTCAAAAGTGAAATGTAAGCCTCGCAGGACAGATAATTAGCAATGAGCCTACAAATCAAACTACTTCAAAGCCGATGTGTTCTTTCTAGTTATTCACTTACGAAATGTGGGTGGTTAACACTAGTTATTTCCTGTTGGATTCCCGAGTGTTCATAAAGCCATCTGTCAAGGCAGAATATATATATTTTTTTGGTTCGGTCTCCTTTTTCCTCTCAAGACTATTTCGCATGAGCTCACAATACTGGTCATACAAAGTATTGCGGTGATCCTTTTTGTTTGCTTGTTTGGTATACAACATTTTAAACTTCATCCAAAGGACCTGGAGGTCATCAACAGAGACTTTTTAATAGACTTCTATAGGATTCACACCTCTAGCTAAGGGAAGGAAGAAGAGACCAAAATTCATGCAAAATTTCAACTTCCAATCTTCGAAGTGGGCAAAAAGATCCCTCATATTGCTACTTGTTACAAGATTATAGACAGGGTCCAGCACTCACCTTGGGAATAGCTAGTTTCTCTCCTTTCTCCGGGCATTCCTCTGAGTCGGAGCAGGTGTAGTTCTCACTGAAGGACACCAAAGGGTTCATCCTTGGCTTGTGGATGGCCTGGAAGGTTAACTGCGTATTAAGCAGGTTGCTCACTGTTCTCAGCGATGTACACACGTTGGGGGGCAGCGAGGGATCTGCCAGAAGGTCTGTAATGAGCCCATGTGCTTCTCCCATGACAGCAATATCCACTGTGATACTGGTACCAGAAGACTGAAGAAGGCAAAAATAATACATGTAAGACAATAGAAGTGAACGACCTGCTGAGCAGTGTCTAAAGCTGTGGTGAACTCTCTCCACAAATTTTGTAAAAGCCGTTATCCACAGAGTGGAAAAATAATAACATGTAATAATTCTTTAAATAAGGACAATCATGCTGAATAGATCAATCATCAGGCATGATGCTCACAGTCCGCAAAGAGTTTGGGATTTCATCATATCTGATTTCCCAGCTTTCACCATCTGCAGCTGACTTAACCCATCTGAATGAATTGTTCAGGGTCCCTACAGAGACACAGTCAATGGCCAGGAGCTATTTACACAATTTTGGAGACATAGCTTAGAATGGGAGGAGTCTCTCTTGAGAGATGCCTTTCTACTAACTAGAGAAGCATCTAGAAGTTCAATGTTTAGGTTTAGATGAATGAAATGAATCCTAAGCATATACTGAAATTTTAAAAATATCTCCACGCTCTTGAAATATCGCATTCCAGTACAGTGGCAACAGCACTCTTCTTCTCCAAGCAGTTGTGATTTGGGCAGCTACACCAAAATTGAAATGGAGCAAAAAGTGGATTTTCCAATCTCTATTTTATTCAGACAGAAGTGATAAGAATAGTTATTCTACAGACTTATACGACCAGTTCAGATGCTCTGTTTTTCTTCTTGGGTTTGAAATATATACCTACTTTACATATATCATTTAGGAAGAATTATTAACTAAAGTGATACATAAGCAGAAATAATACCTGGGACCAGCTCGTATCACTGGCAAAACTTACACATCCTACCCAGTAAATGTATATAATTGATCTGTAAATAATGCAGTGCAAACCAGCTGTGGCCCAGGCAAACTCTCTTCATAGGTGTAGTCCATCCATCATGCACAACGCACTCTAACACAGCTGTAGCACTGGGCTTCCAGTGCAGGCACAAGAGGGTTGATCCATAAACGCATCTTTGAGTTTCTCCAGGACTTCCTGACATCCGGCAACTCCAACTACCATCTGTCCAGAAACCCAGCCGGACAACGCATTGACACTCAAAGAAAGAGTCTATCGACAAAAGCTGGGAAGTTGTCACGTCTGGGAGCTGACAGCTATACGATACAATTGCAAAAGACTGAGAATGCTTAAAATCTACTAGAAGAACAGTGAGACAGAAGCAGAACAACTAGAAAGGCAGAAGGAAATGAAGTTTCAATGCAGCAGTGACATTTCAGCTTCCCTAGCTGCTGCTGTACAAATCAGCACAAATCCTGCGTGGAATCGCTAATTCAAACCACTCCGAGACCGACCATTTTTCCTTGGCTGTGTTTCTGACACATAAGCTCAGTCCTGCTGCTCCTGTTTGGGACTTTTGGGCAGGTGTACGCGCAGTTTGCCAGAGAGACCATTCCAGGAGATTTTGCACTAATTCCTTTTCAAGTGTTTCTTAGAAAAATCTTAGATACACAGTCTTCCAAAGGCAGAACTTATGCCTGCGAAAGGAGCATATGGGTTTCTTGGAGTGGCAAGGACACAGCATTGAGAAGTGGGCAGACTGCTTAGCAGGAGAGGGATCAGAGCCCGGGCCAGGAGTGACTCACCAGTGACAGCATTTATGGACCTCACAACACATCAAAGAACAGCGTAACAGAGCTTGACGCTGCTTTGTTCTCACAAAAGGCTTCACAGCAATAGCAAAGTATCACCGAGGAAAGTGATATATTAGCTCTGTATAGCTAAACCTCTCCCCACTGTCTTCCCAGTTGTGTAGTGTGGACATCAGGCTCTTGGCAATAGCTTTTTCATGCCAATGATCCAATCCTCATGTCCTGCTTCTTGCTAATGCGGAGAGGTAAGCCACAGGACCAGAAGATAGGCCTCCTCACTCGCCATCCTCTCACGCAACCAGAAAACCAGCCTCTTCTCCCCCTGTTTCTTTTCTTTGTCAGGATACCCAATAAAATAAACCAGAAACCGTTCGATATACTGAAGTGCTATTTCATCCTACTGAAAAAAATTAATGGCTGAAGTTAATTTAATGGCTCTTTCATTGCTCAGCCTCTCAGGAGTGCACGCAGAGATTCTGGCAGACGCTAAAGAAAATTCTTAAATTAAAAGACAAGGCTTGGGATGGGGGGAATTAATTATCTATCTTAACCTCAGCCATGAAAAACAGACCAAAGGGGAGCGAGGGAGAAGACATCATTCAAAATGTGATAGAAGCCTCGTATTTTCAGCAAAACTGCCTAATCTACAGTTTGAAATTCTATTAAGCCTGGAGCCTGGAGTTGTTGACTGCCGCTCAGAGACAGAGATTAATACTTCAATGAAGTAAACAAGTCTGACTCAGCGGGCCATAAGCAGAGGCCCAGATTTTGTACAGCAGGACTAATATTTTGCAAAGCAGCCAGCATTGTTCTCCATGATTAGTACCGAGTGGGAAGAGGGAGAGGGAAAGCCCTTCGCTTCTCAACGGTATATTTCTGCCACATGGTCTCCGACGCGTGGGGAGACCTTGTCATGTTTTGGTGACCCCTGCCTTGACTTTGGGACCCAGCCGATTTCTCAACTCAAATGCCAGGCTGTACTGAATTATGCAAGGAGCTGGTGCTGAGGCCGTACGGCCCCGGAAAAGGGATGCCACACACCGGGGGTGCATCCTCCCTCCTGAGCTGTGCCAGCACCTCACAGTCTGCACTCAAATCCAGCTAGGTACCTACACCTGTAACGCACGGGGACACAGCTACAGCCCATGCCCCACCAAATCAGTGGAAGCAAAGTGATTCCCTCTTTGGAAGCGTGCCTTGCACCTGGGAAAAGCTTGACGGTAGCACAGACGATCCCACCTCACCCTCTGCACAACGTCCTCTTCCTACATCAAGGTGGCGGGACCTTTTGCATTTTTGACCCAAAATCTTGCAGATCGGAAGCTTTGAACTGACGCCCCACACGAAACCCACGCAGCCATCCACCCTGCAAGCACGGAGCATTCCCAAAGAGGTCCCGGATCCACACCTGTAAGGAGGTGGACGTGTAGGCTGAGCACTCCTCCACTGTGATGAGATGTACACGCTGCCAGCACAGCCCAGCCAGGGTCACCCAAAACACCAACAGTTACCAGCTTGTGCAAGATGACGTACGGCACGGCACAATACTTCAAAGTGAAAACACTGTACGCAGTATTTCAAAGACATCACTCTATTGCAGTGAGCTGCTTTGAATAGCACTTATATATACACCATACAGTATCAGACATATCCTACACGATTACAGCACTGTTTGAATAATATTTAGAAAACTTAGAATGAGAGCACACCTGAAAACAGAACAGACCAAGCTTAAGTTCCTCTCACAGAAAGAAGAAGTAGGGAAACACTGCTCTAACCCCCCAATTTCAGTACGCTAACACCACATCCTAACTTGGTATGGTTTATATGTTGTAATTGCACAGAATTTGTATACAGGATAATAGTTTATTTTTCAAGCGGTTTGAATATTTAATCTATCTCAGGATGAATTCAGACTGTCAGACGAGTCTGACCAGATAAAATTACAGGGATTTAAATTATTATTTTCTAAAAACAGTTACAAATTGAATGCATGAAAACATTTTACAACAGTTTATTTTTTAGATTCTCTACTACAAAACAGGAGAGAACTGTGTATGCTTTGCAAACTGTAACTCAGAAAGCAAACTGAAACGTCTTTCCCTAAAGGACAAGGAAACTGGAAATTTTTTATAAAATACATATGATGATGTGAAACAATGTAAAGATTTATGCAAGCCAGTAAATTGCTGGAAATTAGATTGATGTAAGTGTATGTATGCATATACACACGTGCACATATATACACGCACAGAGTCTTTTTTTAGGGTAAAACCAAAATCCGTGCTCAGACTTTGTAAGTAGTTTTCTACTAACGTGCATAGCCTCTGCATGAACTGATCTGGATTCTTTCCAAACCACTTTACTCATCGGATACTTGGGAACGGAGTCACGAATAACATGTTTGCAATCAACACTAACAAACAACTAACTTGATAAAACAAAACAAAACAACACAACCAAAGGGCTAAGCTAAGGTGAACTTAATTGCACGCTGGTCGGTATTCGTTTACCAATCTATGCTAATAATTGGGAACGCAGTTTCCTCCCATTAATATTGGAGAAGATTGGCTTACTGTTGACTTTGTGACTTTGTTCCAACTCTGATTTCAGCGATGTCATGCAGTGACCAAAACTGAAATGCTCTAGGGCACGAGAATGAAAAAGCAAACAGGCTAGAAACAAAAGCAAAACCAGACCAACTAAACATGCGCATTGATAACTAAGCTAAGGAGCAAAAGGAACAAAATAAACTCCTTACAATGCTGAAGAACAGCCAGTTTGGTGCTTGCCTTTCTTTCTTTCTTTTTTTTTTTAAAAAAAATAAAAACCAACCTGGCCTCTAAGTGGGTCTTTCAGGCTGTGATACCCCCTGGAATTCCTACCTGGGACCAAATGGGCTTGCTGCATGTTTTGGGGCTTCTTATTTAATGAAATAAAAGAAAGGGTTTTCCCCTAAAAAGCTCATATAAAAAATACGGTGGGGAGACCACAGCAGGATGTATTAGAGGACAAACACGCACAGTTCACAGCACCAACCTCGCAATCTGGGAATTGGCAAGGAAACTTTCAGGTATCAAGAAGTGCACACACAGCTGCAACCGCAGGACCCCGTCACGAGCAGCACGTCCCACTGTCGCACAGATCATTCTTGTCAGGTCAGGCAAGGGACACTCTTAAACGCAATATGAAAACAATATTCTGACAAATTTTAATGCTCACTTAGAATTTTTAGGTTTCAACAGTTCGGTTTGGATTCTGTAACACGGCTAGGAAAAAAACCTTTAGAAATTTGCATAGCCTGCTGTAGGCTTTTATACTACATTTCACAAAATCCCATTAGTTTTCTTCTATTAAATGATATCGTGCATAAAAATCTAAGATTAGCTTTTTACTCACTCGAGGGAAAAAGCAGATGAAAACTGTGTAGGAAAAATGAATAAAAAGCAGATTAAAACTGTGTAGGAAAAATGGATTTAGGAAAACAGGAATAACAAATTCCTGCATCCATGAGACCTGATAGATAAATCTAGTTGATGAACTTTTCCTGGTTAAGAAACAGTCGACCCACCTGTGGAGCAGATTTGACATCCTTATACTTAACGGATGCCTTACTGCAAATAAAAGTCTTCCACCTCCCATTGGTGGTTTGCAGATGATTCTTATAAAACTAAACCCATCCAGCTTAAGCAAAAAATACTGCGCTCTCTCCACCCTACAAAAAAGGACAATTAACTTGACAACGCAAAACCAGCCAAAAAAAAAATAAATAGAAGAAAGGAAAAAAAAAAACAGTTATCAAACACAAACCACAGTTTATTTCACACAGCCTCATGTTAGGGAAAAAATAAAATCTTCATTTGCTGTGGCTTGTACAAGGAAAAGCACTGAAGGCAGAGATGCTGGCCTTTCACCACGTTACACTCAAGAACACTCTGTAAGTGAAAGAATGGGGGAGGCGACGAGGAAAAAAGGGATAAAAGAAGCATCCAGCATATCTTCAATCTTCGCACAATTACGAGCAACCATAAATCACAGTTTGATATAGTTTCCAAGTCACATCATGAATGCTCAGGCCAAGCTGTCTGGAAACAAAATTAAAAGCAAATATAATTCTCCATTATTTTAATGTCCACAGAGCGATTTGAAGGATAAACATGAATTGGCTTCTATGGAAATAATGAATCATTTTAAAGGCGCCACAGACTTAACTGCTCCACCTTTCACTGAATGACTAAGGAGAAAAGAAAAGTGTGCGTGTAATTCTTTGACATTTCACTTTCCTGTATTTAAAGCTGCAGAACTGGAGTCTTACCCAGACTTCTTGCTTTTATTTTACTCTCATTTTGTACTAACACAAGATTTCAGGTTTTCTCTTCTCCATCAAGCAAACAGGACATTTATGAGTATCTTTTCCCAACCTTCGTGACGCACAGCATTTCCACTGCTCTCGGGAGGTCGATCAGCCACAAGCCCTGTAAGGCATACTCTTTGGTAGGACTGAATAGAGCACCTTCCCATTGTCTCATCACAGTGATCCAAGAAAACCTTTCTCAATCAACAATGTCATCACTGAATCTGCTGATTCTTTAAAGCACCAGACACAGAAGCACAAACAATGAGCCCATAATGAGGGAATCACAGAATCATAGGGTTGGAAGGGACCCTCTGGAGATCCCCCAGTCCCACCCCCTGCCAGAGCAGGGTCACCCAGAGCAGGGGGCACAGGAACGCCTCCAGGCGGGTTTGGGATGTCTCCAGAGACGGAGACTCCACCACCTCCCTGGGCAGCCTGGGCCAGGGCTCTGCCACCCTCAAGGGAAAGAAGTTCCTCCTCAGGTTTAGGTGGAACTTCCCAGGCTCAAGTTTGTGCCCGTTCCCTCTTGTCCNAAGAATTATCTTTTGTCCCCTCAGCACTCACCCCTTTCCTGCAGCCCTACGGCCACAGTCAGCAGAAGGCGGCTGTGCTTGGGACTATGTCCATGCTGATGAGCTGCTTTATACGGGTCCCTCTCTCCATAATTTCACACTCTGTCAAACTGACAGCCATCTACTACCAAGCAAGGCCACTAATTTTGACCTTCCTCTGCTAGGTCATCGCAGTTTGCCATAAAATTTCCAGGAAGATACTCATGTCTGATGCTTCCTCCCATGTGCCACATTTGCTGGAAACTGTTGGACAGCAGGATCACGTAAGCCTCCTTTCTTTCAAAAGACGGGATGAAAACAACATGATTCTTAAATGGCTCTAACGTTTAATCTATTCAAAGTAAGCATAAACTTTGCAAATATTGAATTTGGAGCCTTTAAGAATGAGGCACTGGTTTGAGAAGGAGATACTTTTTTTTTCTTTCTTATAAGACCTGTGGAATGTATCCTTGTTTATGGCACATTGTCTGGGGCTGCAGTTGCCATCGCCACATCCTGCACCTCTACCTTAGGTGACACCATTCACAAATCTCACAGCTACAGCTGACCAAACTTTTCCCATTACAGGACCCTTCAGTTCGTGACAGCTTTGTCAGCCAAAGAGATCAGACTGAAACGTATACTGCCAGGTATTCGTCTGGGGTGAATTATTTCACTGTTTGAGAAAAATTGTTCAGACATTTACAAGAACGCTGTTGGAGTGCTTTATCCATGCTAAAAATTCTTAGTAAACTGATACTATTTAATCTGCAGCAGGCACTGAAGGTGCAGTACGGCCTTTTGCTGTCCCTGTCCTGATATGTCCAGATTTAGCTATATAGCCCCCGGGAAAAACAAAACCAAAGCTAGCCCTGCATGACCTCTGGGGGTTGTCAGAAACCAGCCACCAAACTGCCCGAGGATGCTGCCTGCCCTCAGTGCACACACACCTCCACATGCTCCGTGCTGAACATCCCAGGGGGACAAAGGATCACATTTAATCCAAACTGCCCTGTCAATCTGCAACTCAGACCTGCACCTCAATTATTCTTCCCTCTTGTTGAGTGGCTGGCGTCATGGTAATCACACAGATGACATGGCTCTGCAGAGGGATCTGGACAGGCTGGATCCATGGGCTGAGGCCAATGGCATGAGGTTCAACAAGGGCAAGTGCCGGGTCCTGCCCTGGGGTCACACCAACCCCTGGCAGCGCTACAGGCTC
>VXBO01014694.1:116950-128368 GCA_013400135.1 Rhinoptilus africanus
AAAAAAGAGAGACACAAACAGAGACTACATTTTAGTCCTAAGCAGTTTTGGTGCCATCTGTGACTTTCAAGGGAAACTATCAGTTCTTGCTTCCAGGTCACTACCAAGCTTTCCCAGATTTGTAACATGCAACAAAGGAAAGTCTCTTTGTGGTCATTGGCAACCAAGCAACAACAGAAAGAGAGATGCAGAAATCATCTCACGGAGCGGGATGAGTAGATTTGGTAAGATTCAAGATATGAAGACTAGGAAAGTGGATACAAGTACTGGACATAACCCAACGCAACACAATTCCCCACCATTTTTATCTGTCAGAAAGAACCTCAAATTAACTGACTCCAGTGGTACTGGCACGAAGTAGTACCTAATTTTCCACATTCCTCCTGCCACAGTAAAGCACAAGTATCTTGGCTGCTGCTTAAAACCCCCAGAAATCATAGGGGAAAGGGGCAGAGGGTTGTGTTGTTGCCCTGTAGTGGTGCTGTGGGTTGCACCACCACCGCTCCACGGCCCGTAAAAATGGTGAGGGGCAAGCTGGAACTAGCTGTACACATGCTCTGCCTTGGGCTCCTGGGGAAATCCCAGTTCAAATGAAAATATTCCGAGAGTTTTGGTGACCTTCTGCATAAGGCATCCCGCGAGAAGGATCCAGGGAAAGCAGGTCCTGGAAGGAGGCGAAAGCATGGGGTGAACTTGCTGGCTAAGAGCCACCAGTTGCCGCTTGGAAACCTTGTGGAAACTCTGACGCTGATGTTTGGTGTTCTCGGCAGAGCCCTGGGGACTCAGTCACCCAATTCCAAGGGACTTTCCATGTGATTTGGATGCCTAAAAACCTTAAACTATCACGACTATCCCGGCCTGAAGAACTGCTTGACGACACAGAGCAGATCACTGTCAGTGACAAACAGCCAGGGTTTATTATTTAAAAAGTAGACACGGCTCCAACTAAACTCAGAACTTTAAAAATTATTACTTTTCTTTAAAACACAGCAGATGGGAAAAATTAAATTCTAAATGGGGCTCAAATCTGCTTTGAATAACACAGACTGAGGAAAACAATTCCGTACTTCGGAGACTGTCCTCAATTGTCTGACATTATTGTTCTTCAATTTGTACATCAGATGGTCACAAATTGGTAGCTCGAAGCTGATAGTTTTGCCTTCATGCGCAGAAAACAGTGACAACTGCCTTCAGTCTCAACTTGAGACGCGGTAACACCAGCTGGGACCCAGCGGGAGCAGGAGGCTAGGGGGCACACACAGCGGAGGAGATGCCCTCTATTAATACCTGGTGGTCTCACCCATTGGAGTTTACAGCCCCAATACCCCAACTGCCTGCTTTGCATGGGAAGCTCTTTTAATTCGAGGGTGAACTAAAACAGAGCAGCCAAACAGGCAGCATGCGTTAAAAAAAGATGCATGGAAAGCAATAATCGCCATTCTGCCTCCCGCGTACTAACTAATCCTCCCACATTTTCAACTTGACAGTCTCAGTTACACTAGAACAAAGCCAAAGGAGCCACATACTGCCGTATTTTCTCCCTTTCAAAACATCTCAGACTCTTTTGGGATGCAACTTGAGAAGTGACATCCCCATTAGCAGCAAGTTGCAGAAACACACATGAAAATTACCCCATCTACAGATTCACATTGACCCCAGTCCTTCA
Source organism: Rhinoptilus africanus (assembly GCA_013400135.1). Taxonomy (NCBI): domain Eukaryota; kingdom Metazoa; phylum Chordata; class Aves; order Charadriiformes; family Glareolidae; genus Rhinoptilus; species Rhinoptilus africanus. Next base: position 118,617 of record VXBO01014694.1, read on the forward strand.
CTAAGGACGGTTTATCAGTATTAAGCAGAACAGCATTAATAAATATCAGTAAAAACATAATGGAAATAAAGCAGCCTCTAAATTAAGACAAAAGAATGTGGGGGGGAGAGATAAAGAATTTCTACAGAGAGTGTCAAACACATTTTTTAAGTACTAAAAAGGAGTTTCCATCAGGGGAATGAACTGAAAAAAAAAAGCAAACTCTGCGAGGTTTTAAGAACTGTTCACTGAGTGCTGAAAACCAGAATAAATAGAAAACTGGAAACTAGGAAATAATCATCACAGAAGCTGCAGATACAGCATCTTTGGAGTTCAGTCTGTTCTCATGGAAATTACAACAGGGATTTGGGAAAGACAGCAGGGGTCAGATGTATATCTTGGGCCGTGTTTTGCATATGCCGTGGCAACAGGAGCAGGAACATCTCACGAAACTCTCCAGGCGAACAAGAACACCAGTGACATTTAGTGGCCCGTTTTTCAGAACATGCTTTCACTGAAGCCACAAGCAGGCAGAGATACTCTGCACCTTTTGGTAAGTCCCATCCCCATGAAAGTCAAGCAATTGCCTCACTGCAATCAAATTGGTCAAATTTTAACACTTTTTTTCTTCTCCATCAGACTTTGTGGTTTGCATTATTTCAGTTTTCCTGATTTAAAGTGCTCACACTAATACCAGTTAATATAACCACCTAGCGATACAGAAGCCTCCTCCTCTTTCTCATGACTTTATGTCACTAATGAATTCCTCTGTGAAAAGAATTAATCATTTTTCTTTTAAGACTTGGCTTTGGATTCTTATATCGTGACTCATTGAAGAAAAGCAACTGCGGCCGTAGGGACTTGCAGCCCCAAATCCTTCATCGTCAGTACTGCGGGGCTGTGATTTCTCTGAAGCACAAGCTACTTCAACACCTAAAGCCAGGACCTGCCAAAGGCAGACTAAACATGCACTGTATGTGTAAATCCCCCACCTCTCCTAGATGCCTTGTAGGCAGACACTTCAATGAAGATCAGAACAGAAACAGTAATTCATGTACAAGAAAAGCAAAACGCCATCCCCTACATGTCAGCTACGATATTAAAGTGATTTTTTTTTTTCACTTAGCACAGACGTGAGCTGACAGACCTGCAAGCCCTGAGGACTGCTTCCAACCGACTTCATCCTCGGCCTGCGAGGATCAACTTAAAGACACACTGGGTTAGTTTATACTATAGGCTTATTCTGCCTTTGTTTTCACAAATGAGAAAAGATATTTGCCTGCTGAGATACAAGGTATACAGCTGATCACAAAAACAGGTCAGTGCCTGCATAAAATGGCCATTTTCAGCCACTACTGTTCTGGCCTATAATCTATGAACTGGATGCTGAAGGCTCTAGGGCTTTGTAAGCAACTCCAGTAATCACTAATTTCTTTCATGAAGCTGGTGACTGGCTTGTCCTCTGCGCAGTTTTAATCTAAGAAAAGCTCCAGTTTCAACTTAAGGCTTTTGGGTTATAAGCAGTTCTTTACTTGCATTTTAGAAAAAGAAAAAAAAAAGGAAATGCATACAATATCCCTAATTATGATATCCTGGATGATTCTCAGTTCTAATTAGAGATTGATCCAATTCCTACTTGTGCATCACAAATATCTTACCTTACTGCACTTTGACCATCTGGCTCAGGGTCCGCACTTTTTGACGAGGGCCAAACACTCCTGTAGTGTTTTTGGAAAGCTTGTATTCAAATTCACATCTAAATTTAACAGCATCGGCTTCTCATTTACAAAAAAAACAACAGGACCACAGAGACCAAGAAACAGACACAGATCGTGAAGCATTGGTGCTTACGCTGGCAGCCCAGCTCGACAATGATTTCTATTTCTACAGTGACTTACTTTTTCTGCTTGGATATAGGTATTAAGAAAAGAAAAAAAACCAACAGTGGGTTATACATGTTTTTTTTGAAAATTTAAATCCCCTTGTCAAGCTGAATTTCAATGGTTCACTTGAATCTACTCCAGTAAGAAACGAGTGATTATGTACCAGTGAGTGCAACAGAAGCCCTTACTACGACTGAGTGGAGGAGGTAGGCTGAATTCAGAGACCGTTACTGAACTGTCACGGTAAAAACACAGAAATCACATTTAAAAGAGAACAAGTAAATGCAGCCCACTTAAATTGTCCCTTCTTTCTTAGCACACAAACCGTCTGACACAGCAGACACAGCATCAGTACTAACACGCTAAAGCTAAAGGCCCAAAGTGCTACTACCTCTGCCAAAAATTAAGAAATACGTGCTGTGATGCTGCTGCTATAAAATAACTACGAAGTCCTACATGACCACAGGATCAACGCAAAATAGGCAGCACTGTACAGCGGGTAAGTCACCTGCAGCACTGACAGTTACTACCTTTCAGCCAAGTAAGGAGGTACCTCTGCCTGGATGCATGCACATGAAGCTATATAAATAACTAAACATTTAATTTCTTTGACAACAAAATGATCTATTACAGACTGGATAAGCTCTGTCAGGGTGGTCAACCACGCACAAAGTGCCCTCCACCATCCGGCACGCCACGTACAACCCTGGCACCAGGTCCCGAGGGGTGAAGCCCACCAGCGTCAGCAGAGAGGTCCGGCGCACAACCCAGCCATCAACAGGTGCTATCAGCATCAGCAGAGGGCTCAAGCTGTCCTTGAAGGCAAGGAAAGTACAGAGAACTATGTAGACGACATATGTAAACGTACGGAAGCATGGAGGAGCATGGAAACGCATGGAGAACGCGGAAAGGCAGGACCAGAGTTCGGAGAAGAAGAGAAAGATGGACTGTCAAGCTGAAATCAAGGAGGAGGACACAATGAGCCTCAAGTTGCACCAGGGGAGGTTTAGACTGAATATTAGGAAAAATATTTTACACTGAAAGGGTTATGAAGTACTGGAACAGGCTGCCCAGGGAAGTGGTTGAGGCACCATCCCTGGAGGTGTTTAAAAAACAGGTAGACGCAGTGCTTAGCGATACGGTTTAGTGATGGTTTTGTCAGTGTTAGGTTGATGGCTGGACTCAGTGATCTGAAAGGTCCCTTCCAACCTCACCGATTCTATGATTCTAGGATTCTACGAGAGCTAGTTTCAAACCAGCTGGAAATAGTGCATTAAAACCATACAGAAGTTCACATTTCCTGGCAGACGGGCTAAAAGGCTGCTCTGAATTGTTAAGAGGAGGTATAGAAAAGCAGTGTCAACGTGCAACTATCTCGTTTAACACTGAAAATAAGCCACTTTAAAACACACATCAGTACATAGCCTTGGTATTTTAACTCAGGAGGAATCCTATTAATCATTGGACATACTATTGAGCTATTTGCTGATGACGCTTCACTTCTAATCACATGAGTTTGCCACAGAGCTCTCACCGAGAGCCGCCCTGTCCTCACAAACAAGAAGCAGCGGTTCAAACCAGGCAGCTCAAGGATTCTCCCTGTATCGATAACTTTAGACAAACACCAAAAATATTTTGTACCCTGACAGAAGAATTATTGGGTTTGGAATTTCTGGCAACGGAAAGGGCTTGTTTTGGCTTTGCTTCAGCAATTTTAAAGCATTTTTATTACAAGATAGGATCAAGAAGTCATGTCAACTTTGCGAAACTTAAAATTTCACTTGAAAAAGGCTGAAACAAAGTTACTCAGGTTTTTTTTTCCCAAAAAGGTTATCGCTTCTTGTCCTGCAGAACAACCTGGTGCCCACATTTGCACTTTTTGCTGCATCAGACTTCTGCAGAGGCTTAGTGCGTCTCCGGCAGTCAGAGGCTTATCGCCGACTTAAATGGGACTGATCCATAATGGATTAGACCCTGGAGATGACTTCAATATTCAAGTTTGCTAACGCTGGTGAACTAACGCAGCGTACGGAAGTTTAAAGTCTGCCCCCACAGTCAGTTTAACTTTGGGAAGTTAAATTCAGAACAAAGATAAAAGACCACTTCAATCGCAACGAAATGCTCGACTTCATCCCACCGACCTTGTTGAAGAGTCACGCACATCTCTCCTTGCAATGTTTTATGTAAACATATTTGTTAACAAATTGAAACAGACCACCAGGAAAATTGTTTGCCATACGGCGCTGTGACAAATCAGCTGATGAAGCATATGGATTCCGTCTTCCTCCTTCTGCGTTGTCTCCCTGACTGCTTCAATCTGAGCCCCAGATACCTCATTTATCCTATTGCAGTAAAACAAAAATAAAAATCTACCGACCAATTCTCTCTACACCCCTCTTCAGCTCCTAATGCACTTGGCGAGATATTTAGCAAGAACATTAGGAAGCAACGTTCTCTAGAGTAAGAATTACTTCAATTAAACTATTTGTTCTTTTAATTACTGCAATTCCCAGCAAAATGCTAACACAGAACAGAAAATACCTATCAGTAAAGCCCACTTCGTGCGACACGCTGGCATTTTCCCACTAATGTGAAAACTGCCCTTCATCTGAGCACTAAAATTATTTGTATCCATTTCGTCTTTTATTGCAAACCACACGTGAGTAATGCTGAAACACTCGGTACGATATTACAGCAAAACGAAATACCGCACCGAATTAAACAGGCGCAACACTTTATCCACTTGCCCTTTTCATCTTCACTGCCAGATCCAACAGATGTGTTTGATTTCCTGACAATAAAATCAAGGTGGCACAGGAAGGCAGCGTGATGAGGTTCCACTTTGTTCTGCTTTTAAGAAAGGATGCCTTCAATCAGGACGGGATTTCTCCGACATGATATAAATATGCCTTGAAGCCATAACTAACTATATAATCATAGAATACCAGGTTGGAAGGGACCATAATGATCCAATTCTATACGGAGCTACAGTAATATATCTTGAACTTAAACATGTTAATAGCTCAGTTTAAATGGGGGGAGGGGAATAAATGGGAAAGAAAGGAATTAACATTTAGTTGGCCTTTTTTTTAAACAGAGAAGAAAACGCAAATGAAAAGCTGTCTCTAAAGACTAGCTAATCCTTTGTGTATTAAGAGAACCATATGAGCCCGTGCCAGCTAAAAACAAACAGACAAGTTACAAATAGGACTTCATATTTAACGCTGAAGCTTGATTTGTGTGGATTTGGGTGTACTTAGTAACCAGACAAAAAAAGATAAAATCATGTTCTGACTCTACATATAATTTAGGGGTTTATACTCCGCTTTCAGGGCTTGCTTATGTGAGCAGCCTAAATGAGAACCAGTCAAAAGACGTCTCACCAAGCGCACAGAGTAACTTATTTTAAATAAAACCTGCCCATTGGCAGACTTCTAACCTCACTCAGTAACTATTTTTGATTGTAAAATGACGTTCGTTCAGCTCTGTATAAACAATTTATGAAGCCACCTTTAAAGTAACGCAACCTTTTCTCCCCGCACCAAGCCGACAGCAATGCAAACCCCCCCAACTCCAGGGCAGCAAGCTGAACTCTGCTCCCCCCCGGGCAGGGGCAGCCCTGGCGATGAGCTAGATGCCAGCCCTTCGTACCTGACGAGGACGTAAGAGAAAGGAGATCACAATGCATGTCTTCTGCTGGAACAGAGCCACCACCTCACTTAGAAACTGAGCGACGCAGACCCGGAGCTCCCAGCAGGATGGAGCAAGGAAGCCCCAAATGTCCCTCCTCTTTCTAAGGGTTACTGCCTCCTCGATGATCTGCTCGTCTCCCACGGGGTCACTGCCACAGGAAAAGGGGAGAGGGCAGGAGAGGGTGGGTACGAGGACATGCAGCTGCAGAAGGGAAAATCTCAACCGGAAAAGGGGATGAGAGCTCCATAGCGGGGATGCCAGGGAGAAAATTACAGAACAGCTGGTTTGAACACATATTCCGGGCTAGAGCACAAGTACTTCCACAAACGAGCCCGCTGCCTCCGATACTTCATGCTAGGTAACCGCTTCAAGTGAGTCGGTGCTTCAGGAAAGGATATAACATAACAGCAACGCAGAACTTTTTAATACAAGGCATTACGGTTCTGCAGCTTTCGGAGCACGAAAGCCTTTCCCAGGGATCACCAGATGGCACTATTCTTCCTTCGAATCGAGACTGCACATGAAATGCTACCATCAATTTGGGAGGAAAAAGACCTTCATCCATGTTTTTTTATATATTAGCCTAGTAGTCTCTCGCTGTTCGGCATTCTTTCCAATCATCTTGAAAATCTTGTACAAACAACAAAGGAATTACTGTATCTGGGGGAGGTGGAGGGAATCTCATAACATTTTGAACTAACCCTCATACTAAAATATTCCGTAGCAGAAGGATTGCAGACATTTCTGCAGGAACGCAAAACTCCCCTGCAATACATACAGTGCTTGACAGCTGTATTAAAAAGCAGAGTTTCTTTCAGAGAAGTCAGTCAAACATATAAGGATAACATATACATGTTCCTCTTCTCCCCATTTTTAATTTCTGCCTGCTACCAGAGCTGCTGAAGGTGCCAAACTCCACGGACAATTGTGCAGCGTTTAGTATGAAAGTATTCCCTAAATTCGGTTGAAGATTATTATACTTCTTTTGAAAATAAAGCTGCTGACACAAATAATAATGGAAGAGAGAAAATGAAAGGATGTTGCGAAAAATGCTAATAATGAAACCTCAGCACACACACACACAAGCCAGTGTTTACATGTGCATGTTGGTGTAAGCATGCTTGCTTTCAGGTTTTTGTGCTTTGCAAAAGGATGCAAAGTACTCAGCAACCCATTTGCACTCAGGTACAAGCTACAGAGGCTGTGGGAGCAAATCCCGGCTCCAGCTAATTTGGGATGCAAGGACAGAAGGGGCACATTCAAATTGAAGTCTCAAAACCTTCTCATCCTAGATAGAAAAGAGCGTTCTTTCTTTCTTTTTGTTTGTTTGTTTGCGGTTTGGGTTTTTTTGTGGCTTGTTTGTTTGTTTTTTGTTCAATCCACCAAAGGACTCCTTTGCACACAAACTGATAAACCGAGGGACAAATGAATCTGCAGAGTGACTCCTCTGGCTTCGGCGGGAGTCACAGAACCGAAGCCTGCCTGCTGTGCTCACGAGCCCAATTCCCTCAACAAACCAGATTTTTGTTTTTCTCTGAGCAACTCTCCCCCCCCTTCCAGCTCCCTAGAAGTTGACAGGCTGCTTCCCGTCCCGCGATCTGCGAATCACGATGTGAACGCCAACCGCTACGCCCCTGTGAAATTAAATTAGGTATCGGAGCACAGCGTGAGCAGTACGCGTCCCTAAGACGCCAGCCCTAAAGAAACTGTCCTCTTTCTTCCCCCAGCTGAAGAATGGAGTTCTGAAAGCAGGGTCAAGTTGGTTATTACTCTTCAAACTCCACAACATCAACCAGTCTGCTCTGAGCCAGCTTAAAATAATTTCTCCACTTCCTAGTCGTGAATGTAATGGTACCAAATTTAGAGAGTCCAATAATTCACTATATTTATTTGTGTGTTCTTCTGCAACCACTTAACACCATGTGAATTGCAGCAATGCTTAACGTACACAGAATACCGTGATAAATCACCAGAGCTCAGCGCATGTCATACAGCTGGAGAATTGGTAAGACAAGGGTAAGCAATATTAACACATGGTTTATCAAGCAGGAGAGGGGAGTATGTGATGCTGCTTGTTTCATGCCTTTCAATAGCACTTTGTTAAGCCATAAAATATTCACACTTGGAAAGATCATAGGGTTATGTTGCCCCATGTTTTTTTTTTTTTTTCAGACAGACGGCCCTTGGTAACTTAATGCACATCTTTGTCACTGCAGTGTACTCTGAGCAAGGAGGCACCGCAGGGGCACGCGTTAAAGCTGAAATTGGTAGAAAATGAAACAGAAACGTAATAAAAGCTGGTTTGTGAGCCAAGATTATTGCTCATTCTGGAGCCCATGGTAATCTTATCCGAGATTTGGTAATCTATATGAGATTTAGGGAAATTTAGCTTTAAATTGCGATGTAGGAGTAAAAACCAGACTACTTAGCCTCCTCTCTTCTCTTATTCACCACAGAGCCCATGTGCTCCAGCCAAGGTACCTTCTTGCATTTCCTTCAGGGAAAAATAAAAAGTGCTCCTGCCTTTCATTCTCAGACAGAAAAGTATTTTTCCTCCCTTTGACCTGAGAAACTACCTCAAGGACCAGCTTTATAACCCGCAAGAAGCAGAAAGCTTCCACTGCCTCCTGCTCCCCAAGATCAAGTCTGCCTTTTCCTCCTCCAGCATCCATGTGGGCCCCCGCAAGCTTTGCAGGTTCATCCAGGATCCCTTCTCCAAGGTTTCAGCCCACTGAAAATCTAACCACAAGCTCTTTCTCTTCTGGGTAAGCTGCCAGACAAGGGCTACTGTCAGAGTTACCACGTCAGTAAGAGATTGTTCTGGCCTTCAAGTATTGCCATGTCCCCTGCCCAGCTGCTGCGGGGATGGCTCAAACACAGCAAAGTAAATTGGTTTAATCTTGTGCATCTGGTACTGCGTTCCCAGTCATCTGTTCAGGGGTATAAAGGGACTATGTTCCATTTCGATGCATCGATCACATCACAGTCCAGCTCCAACGTTAGAGCCTGAAAGCTTCAAAATCTAAACCCTGATAGCTCCTCTTCTCTGATAATATTTATCACAGTGTTGGATTTGCACGTTTGTTCCGCAAGCTACTGTGTCACCTCTGTCTGAGAGACTGTACGTAACCTTCCCAGAGCTAAGCCCTAGGTCTGTTTATTGCCCTACGTTTGCAAAAGTATTCTTTTGCCATTTGAAAAAAAAACCCCAAATCAGAAAACCTCTGCAAAGCGCAACCGTCTTTTAATATTTGGTAGCCAAATTAACGTGAAGCAAAACCTTCATCTATACATGCCTCTTATAGGATCCACTTAAGGTAACAGCATCCCACAGAAGGCCCCCTGGGTCTCTGGAAGGTGCAGAGCGCTCTTTGCCTCTACAGTGAGCAAAAGCTTTAGACCACTTCTGGGAATGCAAATGAATGGGATCCACGTGACCCCAGCAATAAAAGGCTCCTGTCTCTTTGCGAAGCATTGAAATGCCATCTGGCAATTTTGTTGACGTCAGCAGGCACAGAAAAACAACCACCGCCTCCCCCCCAAAAAGCAAAAGCCTTGGGCGGGAGGGGGAGGAATGCAGCCTTCCACCGTGCACGTCAGGCTGGTGTTCCTAAAAACCTGCAGCAGCGCTGTCAGCCCAGAGACCCGTAATCCTGCGGGAAGCAGCGCAGGCAAAGGCGCCGCCTTCTCCTGCCCTCACCTCCGCGGACCTCCTCGAGAAAAGGGCTCTCTCCTGCTCTCCTTAAGCTACTGAAGGTTTCCGAAATGGCTGCTTAAAAGTTTTCAGGTCTCTTAGGGAAGGGTGCGAGCACACACGGTGCATCTCATCCCTGACCTGGCGGAAAGCAGCAGTCTGTCACCTTGTGGTACTCCCTCTCCTTCCACAAGTCCCAAAGCACACAGAGAAGGCACCTGTAAGCTCTTGCCTCCGTTTTGTACCACCGAGCGGCCACAGGTTCCCTTGCACCCGGTTCAGAGACTGCCCCCGAGCACCAAGCAACAAGCACGACATCCCCTCCGTTACTTTGCTTTGTTGCTCCGTCGGGTTGCCGAAACGTTTCTACGCAAGGAACAAATCTCTCGGTGTGGACTACAGGGAATCATAGAATGGGTGAGGTTGGAAGGGACCTTTAAGATCATCAAGTCCAACCATTAACCCCCCCTGACAAAAACCCCTTCTAAACCCTGTCCCTCAGT